>JAHZNA010002534.1:0-13909 GCA_027743935.1 Sinodicranocentrus sp. ZH6
GTACTATTGACTATTTCTTAGTTTTTGTGTGTCATTTTTTAATTGATACCAATATCTTTCAGTTTAAACCTTTAAGTCTCGATTTATATGGTCAATGGTACAAAACTGAACGTTGAACGTTGGAAAAAAACTTATTAATTTTCAATTAGTAGACTGATTTATTAATCACTCTTGCAAGTTAAAAAGTAAATTAATCCTTGATTTTTAATACCTTGTATATTTGTATGTGTGTATTATTTAAAGAGTTGAGAGTAATTAATTTTATTACAAACAACATGTCATTCAAAAATTATCATTTATTGCCACCTTCAACCTTGGTTCTATTATCAATTATGTTCGCTTGAAATAATTTCGTAATTTTTAACGATTCTGTACTTAGCAGTACATAATAGAATGCAATATTTGATAGCATTGTGCGCTTTGAAATTACAGAAAAGTAACGACCAAGGTCATAAAGGATCGGTTTGCGCTACTCAAAACTTCACCACACAGATTTAGAAAGTGAGTGAAGTAGATCTAAGCAGCCATGAGTTTCACATACGGCCGACCCCCTCCGAAAATAGAGGTATGTTGTTAAATATTACATGGTGTAAATTATAATTATTGGCAATGAAGAATATTAATTTGCAGAGATACAGTTTTAGGTTGTCACATACTTTCGTAATTACTTTCCTGTATGTTTTGTAAGCTTCCGTCGGATAGCGTATCATGCACATTCCTTAGATCCATCTTCGTCTCCATTGAAGGTGAATGAGTCATAAGTGTGCTAAATCAATGCTTGAAGTAGAGCTAGAGACTGGAATGCGCTGGAGTAAAGTATTGCGGACAATTTAATGTTTGTGATTTATTGTGTACTTCAATGCACGTACTCCTAGACTCTTTCTATGAAAAGCTACAGCTATTCGTTATATTATAAATTCAACTTTAGCTTCATCTTCATCCATTCTATTTTTCATTACCAGACAAACCATATCTATACTTCGTTGTAAGTGAATGATACATCTTTTACTGTGTTTTAAGGTTTTATGATCGACGAGACGCTGAAGATGCGATGGAATCTCTGGACGGGCGTGTCTTAGATGGGAGAGAACTTCGCGTACAAATGGCTAGGTAGTTTTTTCTTGTCGTTTTCTTATAATACAAAAATGTTCAGTTTAATCTAATTATATTCCATTCCTTATCGCAACGCATTTTCTCCAATGATGATTGTTCTGTATCTCAATAAGCAGATATGGCAGACCACAGTCCCCTCATGGACGTAGCTCTCGTAGAAGGTCTTCCTCTAGGGACCGTGGTGGTGATCGCCGAAGAAGACGAAGTCGTTCCACGGACAGACGACACAAGGAAAGATCATCACGAAGGTAAAAATTGAAAACATTCATGCGATTGACAGTGTTGAAAACTTAACAAAAGATATGTTTTAAAGTTGGAATATATGATTTAATTAGGTCCCGTTCGAGATCAGCATCAAAAGGAAAAACTGACCGTTATAGATCTAAATCACGTTCCGCTTCTCCAAAGCGATCAAAACGGTAATTCTATTTTTTTAAAAATTAAGGATAGATTTAGTTCTCTCTAAGTGCCCTGCAGTATTATACATTTTATTTATTAACAATATATGCAGCAGCATTTTTAGTTGTATACTAACGATGAGGCATTGAGAAATGTTAAATATGAAACCAGTTCAGTGTTTTCATGTCGTTTTACTTTTACCCACTTTTGTCTAAAACTAAAAGGTTTGCTCTAATTAATTATGTATGGCTATGGTTTTCAGAGAGTCTAAGGATCGAGAACGAGGAGATCGGGAAGGGCGCCCTGCAGATCGAGAAAGATCGAAGGAAAGGTCGCGGTCACGATCGAAGTCACGGTCAAGATCTCCTTCTTCGGATAATTGATGATGATTAGAAGATCGCAAATGGTGGCAATTGATGTTTCAATTGATGGACATTGGTTTATATTCGTAGCTACTTGTAAGTAGCTGATTATCTTCGTTAGTATTAGATAAACTATGTTAACTAATATTATATTTCCTTCCACAGTAGGTAATTTTAAGCACATCAATTTTTCATTTTTCACGTTATACCCATACCCGATACCCTTAGCATGTAAGGTGGTTTTATGAAGATAGCAAGTGTACATATAGTAGGATGAGTTAACGTGCGGTTAACAGTTAGTGGTTCTCGGATGCATAAATTCTTATATATTAAATGATTTTGTTGTTATTGAATATTCAGATGCTGTATTGCTGTAAAGTAAGCTGTTTTGGTGAGGTGACCCACGATTGCAGTGTGCAGTGTTGCGGTTCTTGGGTGGTGGTTGGTGTAGCGGTGTTCAAAACTTTCCTATATGAACTTCATACACTATAATTGGAGTAAACGCGAAGCACCGATGAGTTTGCAGTTGCTATTGGCATGCAGATGGGGGTTGGTGTACATATGTGACTTGCAGTTTGCAGTATCAGTACGGTATGCTATGCATTCTTTCCTAGCTAAGCGTCATGCCCGTCGGCGGTTAGCTGATTTTCTTGTGTTAGTTTTGTTTTAATTGTCTAGTTAATTTTCCAAGCATATAAATAGATGGAGAAATATTAGATATATGTCATTAATGGTCTTTGTTTTAAAATTCGTTTTTTTGAATATCGATGCATCACAAAATTTCTTTTCATCTTCATTTGAGCACCGAGAGAAGAAGGCGGAGGAGGGGAGGTGGGAGCGTTTGCTGTCTGAGGACTGCTCAGTTATAGTTAACAATAGTTCGATTGACGATTCTCTAAGTGGGTGATAATTCAGATGGCAGAGAAGGTGATGCTGTATGGTGTTGTCTTAACGCATTTGGAAAGGTGTGGTGTAGCTACGCCGTGCATTAAATAAGTTTCTAAAGTGGGCGATTGCATCGTGGGAAGGTTGCGCTACTGCGAGAAGCATCAGCTGCATTTTACTAAGAAACGTTTCTTGAATTACTTCTACTGTCCGGAAAATGTACTTTGCTGTGTGTTCTGAAATCAGAATGATTCGCTGATATTATGTTAGCTGTACATCAGTGTTTGCGTTTGGGCGGTTAAGCTGTAGCTGAATGCAGATTCTGCAAGGGGACAGGTAAGTCCGAGAGTTGGTATTGCCCAGAAACAGTTGCTGTAATTTGGTTGGTATGCGTATTTGGTAAGATATAAATTGAAGTACACTTACCTTAAATACCTATGCGTGAAATACCTTAAATATACTTGTTTCAACTGCATGGTACGGAATAGATTTAGTTGTTTGTATATACCAGAATTATTTATTTTATGCAGAGGAATTAAATAAATCTTCTCCAATTTCCTCCAATTTGCAGCTCATTCCCATAATTTTTTATTGGCACATTCTTGTGTGAAATTTTTCTGGTGAAGAAGTCTCATAACATCCACTTTCGTGAATCATTTCATACAATTTAATCCGCAAGTGAACACATATTTGATGAAGGGATTTTTAATTTAATGAATTCTTCAATGTACCACAAACGAACATGTCTTCGCACATTTCATTTATTGTTACTGCTACCCTCATCGAATTCCTGAATGTCCTCTTGACTTGTCACTACTATGCTTCGTATTGCACATTGTATACATTACCTCGGCGCACATGAATTTCGCATGCGTGCATTATTCATTTACTTAGCAAATGTAAAGTAATGCTTGGAGAAGTGCTAAACTAGAGCTAAAAGTGTGGAGTGGAGAATATTCGGCTGGAGACGTTTCTTGCCTTGGTTGTTAGAGAAGATCGGAAGGAATCTCTAGTTGGCGATTGTGCTTCAGAAGAAGAGCATCACAGTAGTGGTATTCGTTCGTTGTGCTTCAACTCTGAAAAGCCAAAGGAAATCTAGCTTAGCCGAAAGTATTCGGTTTGTTGGGGAAACACCTTCGTGTTTCGGCTTAAAGGGAAAGCGCACTCTGATATTGAAAACTAGTTTCTGTTGAGTCCTCGGTGAGGCTGAAGTATCAAAGTTGGAACGATGCATACTATAAGAGAGTGAGAAAAGGGTACTAATCTTTGTCTTGGGGAAAACAATTTTTTCCTATTTTCTCGTTGAGAATGTTGTTGCTGATAACAGTGTAAAGTGGAGTTGGTGATTTAAACTGTATTTAATCAAATTACCCCTTGGTGCAGATTGGTGAAAGCCTTTAACTTGAACTGTCATACTATGTAATTGTTATAATGACCATGGGCTTTACACGGAATGCAATTGTTAGTATTGGCAAGGAACGGTTATAACAAGGTAATTAATCTTATTGTTTCTGTATACCTTTCTCATCGTTCATGTTTGAGCACTAAACACAAAATTTTAAACATCCCTTGATGACATCCAGTGTTTATATGCCTTTTTAAGAGAGAAATTACCTATATAGAGCTGCCATTTAGCAGAAGAAAGCTATAAATCACTTACAGTTATTGGATTTCAGGCTTTTGAGTTTTCCCTCTAACGAGCCCATAAAACGGGAACAAAAAATGGAAGTACATAACGCATAATAAAAATCTTATCGAACTATACAACTGGTTGCAGGATTTTTATTATTGCGAGATTCAATAATTTCCCTCCCCGTTGCCTCCCGTCATGAAGCTTACACTTGACTGATTTGGAAACAGGAAGGAGTCTCGTTCCATCTTCTCCTTTATATATATTACTCTTATACGGTGTATATCCTTCATAGATGTTCATTTTTCTTAGATTGTGCAATGTATTGACTCTTAAATAGATGAAAATGCGCGCAATCCATGCAACCAATCGAGCCTATTAACGCCTGGTGGAATAAAAAACTCCAATCCTGTAAATCCAATAATCCAAACGCTGTAAAATAAGTATGGAGGCATAACTTTTAAATTGTTTACGAGTAAGAAATTTTTCCCATCACAGCGATGGAATTATTCAATGTGGATTCATCAATAGGAACAAGCCCAAAAATATCTGCTACCGTTTTTTTTTACCATACCTCTGACTCTGACTAACTTGTACACAGGAAAAACACGTATTAGTGGGTACATGTAAATTAAGAAGCGAAAAATGGACCAGCAGGCATTCACTGAATAACACTGTCAATCGCTGATGTTAAAGTTTGAAGTTAGTGCTTGTCCATTTCGTTGCACAAGTTAGGAATGAATAGTTCTTATTATCTTCAGTAAGCATCAGTATAGCTTGGCATAAATTGGTTGTAAGTGATAAGTTTGGTCCATATAATAGTGAATTAAGTGAAGTCATAACTTTAGTGCAGTGAATGGTCTTAACCGTGATTTCTGGTATCATGGCGAGAATAGACTCATAACATCATCAAATCATCATACATCTAACTACATCTAAGCAAAAAATGGATGATTTTTTCATATACCTATGCATATTTTTTTTATGTGAGAGCACTTTCTTCTCAGATTTATGGAGTATTATCTCTTCTTGGTAGCCCTATAAGAAAAGAGACAATATATGATAGCGGCGATTACAACGCTAGCAACTTGGCCTTTTTTTATTATAAGTGTAAGCTAGGAAGCGGTGCAAAGTGCAAAGCTATAGGAGTAGTAGTAAAAATGAAAGGGTTTTCTTCCCGGTACGTGATGCATAAGTATGCAAGCATAATATGATGATAGCTTCTAGCTTCTCCCTCCACCACTCAACGTCAAGCATAATAATAAGACTTCAGTTGTAATATTGCACCCGTTACTAGTCATTCATAAACATAAAAAGATGGAAATGTTATCATTACACACAGACAAGCCTCTTTAATAATGTGCACTCCCCTGTGAATTTGATACGAAAGGAAAGAAAGAAAATCAAGCTTACATGGTTTTGCCTGTTGCGTTAAAATGATTTAATGGATTTTTGATCGAGGAAACAATCTTAGGTAAAAGCTTGTAGAAATACACTTGTGTGTTCAAAGAAGAAGAAAAGACTGATTCAAAGCTGGAGAAATGCATAAATGTCTGTTGACTTTTATCAATGCTTTATTTTTCGCCCCACACCGGCGCAACGTATAATATAGTTTGCTGATAAATATTTTAAGCATCTACAGTTCTTGTGAAATTGAGGAAGTCGACAAGGTTGAATATACAGCCTTGACAGTAAATGCTATGATCGCAAAGATTGTACTTTGTACCTTTTATACACTCAAATGTTAAGTAATAAAAATCTCTTCATGCACCCTATGTACATGATCTTGTGAAATTGAGGAAGTCAACAAGGTTGAATATACAGCCTTGACAGTAAATGCTATGATCGCAAAGATTGTACTTTGTACCTTTTATACACTCAAATGTTAAGTAATAAAAATCTCTTCATGCACCCCTTGTACATGAAGGAGTAAAATGTCCTGCACAAACGGTATAGAAATGAAGACGGGAGATGGGACAACGGGACAAGGTTATGAATTTATAAAAGTTGTTTCAACCACTTACGATTAGATGAAGGATGAGTCTGGTAAATAAACAACGTGCAAGATCATTATGTTATCCATATGTCATCGTTAGCTCAAAATGTAGCAATCACAAAGTTAAATCTCTTGTGCAAGTGGTTCCTGATTTTTTTGCACAAAGATTTTCTCTTATAGGAAAATACACACAAACGTGCACTACATTAAACTCCTATTAAGGTTTAGCCTATTGGCTCACATACCTATATGGATATGGATTACCGTATAAATGCATATTCATCGGCAAATCTCTACAGTATAGTGACTCTGCACTGATATGATGGTCTCATCTCTCTTAGGAAATACGATATCCAATGTATAAACTGTAAAGAATCTATCTTAGCAGCTGTCTACGCTCTCAATTCTAAGCACGTCTTGTAGTCCGTGAATTTTCATATCCCCTATCTGGTCGTTTATCATCAGTGAAATTGATACTGATGGGATCTGATGCTTGGAACCGTCGTTTCCCCGTCCACCGGCTGCGTACATATGTACAGTTACATTGGCTATTGGATGCTTTTACTAATAGATTACGTATGATATTTATTTCCCAGAGCATTTCCTATTATGTGATTGATCAAAATCAGCTTTATAAAATGAATTAAACTCTTATGCCAATGTTGCTTCTACGTTTCATGACAGCCCATTTGAAAACATTCTTGCCTATATTGATGAGCAACTGAACAATTAGCTCGATTATAATTACACCAATTTATATTGCGGCTACATCAAAATCGCTTCCTTATAAAAGTAAATTTTATACTTACGTACACGTACTATTACGTACGTAAAAAACCCTGGTTCAGGAAATGGAAATAAACATGACAAGACATTTGCGTAACTGACTTTACCAGAAGCAGCTTTTGATCTTTCTAGATTCTCTCTAGTTTGCATTTAATTCACACCTGAACGACGTTCTCGTGAATTCACTTGACAGAAATAGGTTATACTCACACTATAAGAGTTTTATATGCATAAGTAGAGTGCGGCTCAACTTCTTCACATCTTCACATGAGTATCTTGAACCTTGCCAATGACAGCCAGACGGAACAGGATAACTTAGAGTGGAAAGGGAAGCATTCGCCTGAATGCGTGTTTACAAATAGAAAATATTAAAAGGCATTCCGAGGGAATTTGGTTTGACAGTTGGGAATCTGTAACGGTGCGCCTTGAAGAAAGTGCGGAATACCCTCTGCCACCCAAGTAGTTTACAACCAAGTTAAGAAAGCTCTCCACACTCTCACATTCCTTCTACTATCCAATCCAGTAGTGAAAAGTGGAGTGTACCTTTTTTTACAAATATGTGATTTTGTAAGCTTGTGTACAATGCAGCCAAGTACCATAACTATTTCCCTTAGTAAAATCACCTTTCATCTCTTTGAGTAGTTCAATACTAAAGTCATCCGAAAATCACTTATTCTCATGAGGATGTTAGTCCAAGAAAATCATTGTAAAATCTAAAGTACGGAGTGTACAACCATCATTATAGAACGAAAATTGTGACTGCTAGCTCTTCCAAATTGCATTTGAGTCTTTCTCCACAAAAAAGTAATCATTTGGGGATTTAGTAGAAGAAAACAGGAAATGACACGATTATGCACATATAAAAATACTACCAGAGTTTTTAGGTTTTACGGGTGTCCCATGACTGATAACAGACTGTCATCTTCATCATGGAGAAAGTTTTCTGAATAATGATACGCTTCTACGCAAGCAAGGCGTGTAAACCATAGGTTATCCCAGGCCAGTGAGTTCAAATGAAAATATGTACATAATACATACCAACATTTACACTTCTCTGTTCACATACTACTTCACAGCATACAATTATCATTGACAACACTTTGCTTTGCTGTATAATATAGATATGTGTAGGTCGTCGCCTCTTCTCTAATATTTGTGAGTGAGTCTGCTTGACTGTGAGAAAGGGACAACGCTTTGGTTCTCAAGGAAGCAGTAATATATGAAAGAAATAATAGTGTGTATGTGTTAAGTTGTGTACATACAACTGTACAACCACTGTCATACCAAGTGCCTGGGATCTACATCGATGAAGATAGGGAAAAGAGGGAGAGGAAGAGAGCACTCTCTGCGCTGGTCGATAGCGGGGTTCCTCGCGGTTCCAGACTGCGTTCCCATAGCAATACTATTTTCTCTCCCTCACTCACTGACTACTTGTGACTCGTGAAAAGTACTCCAAGGCTGGAATATTCCTTCCTGGAAGGGAATATTGGAACTTGGAAAGCTTATTACATTTCTTTATATATGTAGTTTATATTAGTTTACGTGATGTATGTAGACACAAGTATAGAGAAAACTGTTTTTTACCTTACACATTTCTCCGTTTTTTCTCTCCAGCCAAAGATCGTACAATATATGAAATACATGTATATTGAGAATATTACTTTACACCAACATATGCACGTTTTCTTCGACCAAGTATAACTTTTTGATGTGAAAGTAGTAGTTCGACTGGAAGCTTGCAGCTATTCCCATTCACTATGTAATATACTCTCTCCTCCTTTCCTCGTCATCTCTACTTTCTCCACATCTCTACTTTCTATAAGTCTCGTTCGCTCCATCTAAAAAGTTTCCATTCAAAAATGAGTCTGACTAGCATTGCATTACAAAAGTGCTTCTACTACCAGTCTTTAGAACTCTTCACCATGCTATTCCATACCGCTATGGTATGATGAGGTAGATTCTGTTTTCCCTTTGATTTCTTCAACTTTCACCATGTCTTTTCTACAGCGAGAAAACTTAAGGGTTATGGGTCTAATAAGAATATACATTGTATTGAGCTCCCACTGCCACTACAAATCTTTCCGTTGCCAGAAAGCTTTGGAGGGGATGCACGTACGAATACATCCTGACTCAACTCCATGCATCCCTTGCACTTTAGCTGTTATAATATACAAAAAGCATTCCAAGATTTGTAAGTTTTCCTACTTCTTCGAATAATAGGCGGTTTTGAGAGAAAAGGGAAGATGAAAACTCTGGCAAGGCTGAAAATCCCATATATTCTCAATCATTTCCATCTCCCTACGCTTTTGTGTTCGTTTAGTATGCTAGGATCACTGGAAACTTTTTTTTTCGTCTGATGAAATATGAGAGTCAGCAACTTGTAAGCAATGAAAGTTCATTGCCTTTAAAATACTAGAGTAACACAAACACACACTCTGCTTTATGAATCACATCAACTAAAGTGTAAGTGAATTGTACAGAATTGTTTTCCCCTTCGATGGAGCTGCCTACCTTCAAACGCTTCTTTCTTATACCAAATTGTGCTTTTTTGCTATTTTAGTCAAAACCTCGTCAAGGCTTCATCTTATATTTAGCACCTCAAAAGTCAATAGGATTTCTTTGAATCGATAAAAAAGATGGTGATGTTTATTTTTAGCGTGTTGTTCTGTCACGTCGTCATTTCTGCTTTTATTCCTTTTTTTGACATTAAAAGGTCTATTGTATTTTGTATTGTGACGTTAGCTACTTCTTGATGCTTTGTTTGACTTTTATTTTTGGACATGACATTATGATGTCTTACCCAATTTGTCTGAATTTGCCAAACGCGCAAACAACACGTGGGGCTGTACAGCGGATATTCGTGCAGGGCGGATGCAGAAAGTTTATGTTTGATGGAAGTATACATTTCTCATTTCCTCTTACACTGGTTGATTCAATACTTGTAAAACATTGGGGTAGGTAGGACGATATCTAAATGATGAAAGGATACACTGTGCTAAAAATAGTTCTCTTGGTGGGGAGGGGGTAATAAAAGCGAGCAATTTGTGTTCGTGACTAGGAAAGGAAGTTAGAAGATCATTAGGGGACAACCTTGATGGCGTGTGGAAGCTGTGTATAGATAGTTTACACCGCAATGTCCTTTTTTATGTCATAATATTCCTTCACACATAAGGTGTTTCCCGATCTATTATTATGGTCATCAATTACAGGGATTTTAAGACAA
Source organism: Sinodicranocentrus sp. ZH6 (assembly GCA_027743935.1). Taxonomy (NCBI): domain Eukaryota; kingdom Metazoa; phylum Arthropoda; class Collembola; order Entomobryomorpha; family Entomobryidae; genus Sinodicranocentrus; species Sinodicranocentrus sp. ZH6. The sequence goes on from JAHZNA010002534.1 coordinate 10,395, forward strand.
GCTCAAGCGAGATGACCCTCACCTTTCCAAAGTGAACCAGTTACTGGAAACGGGAATGCATGCATGCATGAGGATCATATCTAAAAATAATGTTATCAGAAGGACACACCCTTTCCGACTTTGGATATTTTTAGCCTGTAGTAGGTATAGAAAGGCTCTATTAGACATTATAACGATAGTAAGCTACCGCCTAAGAACCACAGCTATGGCTAATATCAAGTTCATACGAGAATCCATAACCTGACCGTTACTTACAACTACCAGAAAATCTGTTAATGACATTTTAGTTAACAAACCATGACAAGACTGTTAAACGACTTCGTCAAAGTATCACCATTTGCCATTTACCCATTATCATATTACGTCATCACATCACACAACTCTACATTTTAGTCATTAACGCTGACTCTTAAGACATGAGAAAAGGCAAAGCTGGTGGAAATTTTTTTCGTCTCTATATTAATTCGGACTGGATATTTGGTGCAGTGGCATTGCGTCATTTTTATTTTTAACGAACCAAATGTCTCCAAGTATGAGTCATTAAGTGTGAAAATCTGAAAGGTATATTGATGAAAAAGGCGTTTTGCAGAGATTGAATAATGAACTCAGCTAAAATTACCCCTTTAATGAATCTTACCATTCAAGTCATTCGAGCTGAAGATCTTCGGCACTGATATGCATTGGTAATGTATCACCCTTCCAACTGGTTCTAGTCAACAGAACATTTATCAAATGCGCCAGATGTACAATGACAAAAGTTTTTTAAAATGCGACAAAATGAACGAACAACGGAAAACTAAATTATGCAAAGAAACAGCTCCACGCACCAAATGCTCTAATCAAATGACTAGTTCACGTTCAACCCAATTTTTTATGAATGAATGCATTTTCACTCACCTCTCCCGTCTCTCCCTTCTCGAAACAGGAGCGTTCTTGATATTACCAAAAGTTGAAACAATAACATTTCCTCCCAAAGTACAAGTATAGCTCTATCAACTTAGGAAACTTTTGAAAGCGGATATTATCCTTCCCATGTCAGAAGCGAAACTCACCCGACAAAGTCTCGAAACAAAAACTCATCAAAAGGATTTTCTCTCTTTGAGGGTGTGTGTTTGTGTGACGGATTATGCCTATTACGACTGGATGAACGAGATAATTGGTTGCATGATGAGGAATAGCAATAAAATGTAGGATCGAGACGTGGACATTTTTGTCTATTACGAAAAAAGACAATTTTATTTCCAGCCGTCAAATAAACGTAATAATAATACTCTTAGAATGTGCTTTTCCACCTATTGTTATATAATATGTATACAATTGTGGAGAAGCACGTATCCTTTATTTAAGTGGCTTAGACTTACAATATTACTCCACAAAAGCAACAGCAGTATATTGAGCTAGACATTCGAAATAAATATCATTACTTATTGTTGCCCAGCAGGAGGAGAGGAAAAGGTGAGCAAGCACGTAAAGAATTCAAGCGGGGAATAGGATTATTAGGTAAGCACCGTTCCATGGTGGTGGCTTGGCTTCACTCTTCACTCACGAAGAAAAAAATACGACGACTCCAGCTAGTCTGATAGAGTTTAGCATGCAAGGAGTAAACCACAATCTAGCATGAAACGAAGAAAACGAACCTAGTTCATGCATTTATGTATGTGCTCATATATCCACACAAGGATTGTGCATATGGACTCACTCCGGCAACTACTTTTTTCCTACCATTTCCGGTCTGCCTTTCTGCCCGGTGCTTCTATAAGTTCCCTTAATTCCTTTTCATTCCTAACCCTTATTCTTCTTTTCCTCTCGCCACCACTGACAGCACACATGTTATTCAAGTATGGACAGGGTTTCACACGTTATGTGCTGAAACTCGTGCACCCTCCTTTGTAAACTACAGGAAAAATCTAAAAGCCGTGTGTGTGGGGTTCTCCTTACTGCAATCAATACTGAGACTACCTATACATCTTACGCAATATATTACATTAAACCTTATTGCTGAAATTTACTTGTGGCTCACGTGAAAGTAAGTTGGGTCGGCTGCTAGCTGGGGAAATCTACGCGAAGATCTGATTTGCCATTTCCCTTGATAGCATTATACTTCTTTAAGTCCAAGACCCTGTGTGCTCTACACGAAATGGACACATCAACTACTTGACTGTGTGGATATTACTTGCACTTTAGCTTACTTCCACAGGCAACACAAAGGTAAAGTGTGGTTAGTTGTCCATAAACGGAATACAACGACTCTGGCCCACTAACACTGAATAATTGATACAATTCCTTTTTCCCAGTTGCATGCAGAGCGAAGGTTACTCCTTTCTCGAGCTGGACACCTGACGGGCTCATTTGTGCAGGGGAATATTTTTTTTTTGCTAAATGCCACATGCATGTAGGTGCATATTATTATTATGATTATTGATTTCGTGGTGTGATAAGATCAAACCAAACTTTATTTTGCATTTTAGTCCCTCTTTCTCTCTCATTTTTCACTTTTTCGTTCCATGTGTGGTTTTCGTAATCAGCGAATGACTGTAAATTATGTATATCCTGTGGCTTGTGTTGAAATAAACAAGCATTGTTGAATGGAAGGTAGGGGTGCATATGTTGAGTTTGTACAATATTAAAAGTTTCTAGATGATTTTAGTGTTGAGGAGGATGAAGGCGATGATGATACATCCAACCACAAAACGCCTCCTCCAGTAATCGATTTACCTCGAAGCTAAAAGTCTCACTTTTTTCTTGTTCCTTTTTCCAGGCCAGACCATTCTCAAGCGTTGTGGCGTTCTTGGTGGAAGTAGCAGTTGAGTGTGGATTTGGTGTTGTTGTGTGGCGGTGAAGCAGTTGAAAGTGTTTTTTTCTGTTATTGTTGCTCCACCGTTTTGTTATCTGTATTATTGGATACGTATGGTGGTACACACATAACAATACAGTAGATTACTTTGGATTGTAATACCGGCTTCGTTTCCCCTATCGCACTACTCATTTTGAAGAGAAAAAAGGAAGAAGCTTCACTCGTGGCAGTTTCAGATTCACATTTACTTTTCAGTGCAGAAGATTCAACAACAAATCTCCATTTGAACGACAAGCCAAACCAACAATTTCATCGTGAATCTTCCCTTTTCTTGAGCAGTTTTCTTAGAGGATTCTTCCATTTTATGGCTCACACGCGTCTAAAAATCACAATAAAGAAGGAAGAAAAGTGAAAAGTATTTTTTGTTCGTTTCCGGTTCTCTGCCAGTGCAAGTGTGTACATGTGAAGGAGGAAAGGATAGTGTGCAAAACTTACACATTTTCCCTTGTGAAAACACCAGATTTGATTTACGTCTAAACTCAAACTCGTGCTATAATCCACGAAGTTTTTTTGTTGTGAATCTCATCAAAGTTTACCTGAAAATCCGTCAAAATGGCTGGATGTTGTGGACCCAAATGCTCAAAGGCTTTCGTCATATTCTTTAATATAATATTTTGGGTAAGTAATCTCATTCCAGATAAACAGATATTGTTATGTTGTT
>JAHZNA010002535.1:0-15475 GCA_027743935.1 Sinodicranocentrus sp. ZH6
AATATAAGGTGGGGTAAGGGTTAAAACGAATATTCGTTTTATTCGTTCAGCTTTTATTCGTTTAGACAATATAAGGTGGGGTAAGGGTAAAAAACGAATATTCGTTTCTTCGTTCAGCTTAAGGATAAAAAACGAATATTCGTTTATTCGTTCAGCTTTTATTCGTATGGATGGAAGTGATGGCTGGGGAACTCAAACGAATATTCGATCATTTTGTTTGATATTTGTATATTCGATTACTTTAAAATTCGTTGTGCGATTAGCGCGCAACGGGCTTTCTAGTTAATTATTAAATCAATGCATATAGTTTCAGCGTATGTCAAGCTGTTGGTTGTATCTGTTCACCTATTCGTACGTTAGGGGAAAATGCAAAAGTTGCACAATGTGCAGGAAAACTCGATAAAAAAATATGGATAACAGGATACCACCTGCCAATTTTCGAATACAAAATAACATTTATTCAAGAGTTTGCAATGAACTCGATCCAACTCAAAACCATGTAACTGTCAAGTCAAAACTGTAGGCAGGCTCGTATGTAAGGCAGACTCATCAGTGTATGGTAAGAAACCTAAGAAATCCATTCTCACCTTGTCACACTTGATACCTCGAACCATTTCAATTATTTTCAAGTTTTAAATATTTCACATGATTTCTATATACGTGTTACAATATTTTCCATTGTGTAAGGTTACTTAAGCAAGTCGATTTGACATCAGTAAACAAAATAATTATTAATTAAACGAAATTCATTCCCATGAATGACAGCAGCGCTGAAAATCAGATAGAAGGGAATATCGAGAATTTCATATTGTGCTTGGAACAAGGCTGTCGCTGTTCTTCAACTGTTAATATTGTCCACTTCTATTTCTATGCTTCCATCTTGACTTTCCATTGGCACCGACTAACTACCGACCCAGTAAGAAGTTGGCATTATGGTGGGCAAGACAATTGTTGAAGTGCTCCGACTGCAACTCACTCTTACCGACAAGCTGGATTTTGGCCAACTTTATTTCGATTCGAAAAATAATTTAAAATTGAATACATCCAAGAAACGCGAGTATCTCAATAGGCTATGGCTTCTCATTCTAATTTTCTCTTTGTTCTACTCTCTTCTCGCGTTTTATCATTCCATCAACTCAAAGTCAGTCCACTTGACATCCGTAATTTTTCAAGGATTCATTTTGGACAGCAACATTGGCGCTTTATTTAACTTCCTCCTCTACTTCCATAAAGGAAGGGAACTAAAGCACCTTTTGAATTGTTTATTGCGTATGTTCGGAATTTCTGATGAAAATAGAGTAAGATTTTTTCCATCAGCTTTCTGAAAATTAATTGTCCCTCTGTAAATATTTTAGGTAACGATTACATGACAAACCATGCAAATATAAAAGGGAAGCGACTTTTGAACCTTGTCACTGTCACCATCGCCGTAGCTTGTATTAACCTCTTGTTTACAATTCCACTAACAGCTTTAACCTTCCCATGCATTAACGACTTTCTCGTGAAGCTTTTCTGTTCAGGAGAATGTGGTCGAGGATTCTGTGCCACTGTATATTTTAGACTGTTTGGATATCTCTTTACGGTATTGATGATTCTTCCAATTTCCACAGCCGCGGGACCCACCTGCACAATAGTTTTAATGGCTTTGGATGTGATTCATGAGGATCTGTCAAAAATACGGTAAGTTAGGGATTGAGCATATTGTGAGTGGTTAAAGCTGAAACCTGTCAAGATGCGCAAGTGATAATATTGGTTAATGACGATAGGGTAAAATTTAGGAAACCTAGTCGCATCTCTTATTTTACTAATCTGGTTATTTTTTGAAGCCCAAATTTTGTTTTTCTAGGAATGTGTGCAAATGGACAAATGCTACAATCCAAACCTGCTCCTCCAGCGATGTAGCAAAACGCCGTCCTGCAATGCACTACAAATACAGACAGCTCCAAGTATTGGTCATTCTGTGCAATGAATGCTTTCGAGACTACGTCTGGACAAATATCCAGTTCAACGGAGCTCTCATCATAATTGTCCCAATGTACATGCTTCTCGTGCTGGGGAACAAGCTACCCCCACAGTTGATCCTTTTTGTTTTCCTTTTCATTGTGGTTGTAGTCGGCTTTTGTTTTTTCTGCTTGGATGTGGGAAGCCGGCCAATTTTAATTTCTAGGAGAATTCTCCACTCCTGGAAAAGAAACAAAACCCCATGGTCGGGAAGATTTAGAAGGTCATGTAAACCAATCGCAATGCAAGTCGGACCCTTTCATAAAGTAGATAGAAACCTGGCTCCAGCCTTGCTCAGATTTTGCTTGCAAAGAACATTCTTCTTGGTAGTGCAGACAAGATCTGCGAGCAAAATTTCGGATTTAATGTTAGCATATTAGAAACCGTCAGTGTGCATTGTGATTCGTCAAAATAATATATTTAGTTGCCCTTTTTTTAAAGTTTTAAATCTTCAAAAATGAAAGGAAGTCAAGTTTGAGGTGAGATGACGTTCTTCACTTTTGAAAAATTCAATTTCCAAGGATCTTATCATTTTCTTATTGAGTTCTCCTTCACTATACACCATTCCTTCCCCAAACTAATGACCAATTAAAAATGTAAAATTAAGAAAATGCCGTAAACTCGAAATGCTGAGCAAGTCGGCAATCGGCAAGCCTTAGAGAAATGTGCAATCTCCACAGCATGTGCAATGCAATGAGTAAATTATGCTTAAGGGTAATACATTCGATACGACGATATTGTGCTGGGCAATAAGCATTTTTAAGGTATATCTGTGTTTAGTGTGTATTGTCTTGTCAATATTGGAGACTTGTAGAGTGCTTTGACTGGGACCGTATCGCGAACCGAACACTAAAAGCAGCAGCTGAAAACTTTTGGATTGGAGATGGAATAAAAACATTGCTCTTGCCTTCTTCGTGGTGTCAGGTCTCATAGTTATAATCTCAAACTGTGCTATTGAAAGCAAATGTGAACCGGATTAAAATGAAAATATCAACGATGCACGATTGTAAGGGATTTAAATTCTGTGTTAAAGGTATGAGACTAATAAATATTCTTAAATTATGAAGAAGTAAAATAATAAAATAAAGCTTGACATGTGAAATGTGATACTTTGAATATTTTTAGATTCGTAATGTGCTCTGTTCATGTTATGCAGATAAAATGTGAAACGAGGAGACCGAGACGGGTTATTACAGCTGCTCTTTTCAGTCGTGATTTAGTGATAGGTATATTTTTATACATTCATCATCTGTGATATACACATTTCTATTCTATTTCTATTCACATTTTATTTTAAACTTAAATTTTGACCGGATTTGTTTAAATATATGTATAGTATCCCTAAATTTCCTATTCGAAATTGGACTGGAACAATCATAAAAGAAAAGAAAATGATGGACGGAGCTGAAATTCCGGGACAATGGGGGTGTATTATTGTGAAAAATAATGAGGAAATTCTGACCCTCACTCCAGTTACTGTTTTAGAGCCTTGTCAACCTACAACTCTGGTAGAACTACCTGTGCCACTTCCAACAACATTTGAAGAGGTGATAGAAGTGGAATCTGATCATTTACCTAAGAACACAATAACAATAAGACCATTATTGTCTTCCTTCACTGTCCGAGATTCGTCAATAACTCCAACCGAAGAACAGCCAGAAACACAAACGCATAATACTGCTTTGGGAAGTAATAAAATTAGTGAAGAACGGGAAAATTCTATTTCTGAAGACAGTCTAGACCCTTCAAATACAGAAAATCCACTGGCTGCTAAAGTAGGATCAGAAAAAGAGAAACAGAGGAGAAGAAAGAAGGGAACCCCGGTCTGTGATGAATGTGGAAAAGTTTTCGCCACGCCTAGGTCAGTCCGCAAGCACAAAATGTTCTCACACAACCCTAACCCGCCCCAAGTACAGTGCCCCGCATGTCCGTTAAAGTTTCGTCATGGAAGAGGTATCTGGAAGCACTATGTTAAACATCATAAAGATTCAAATGCACCCCCACTTCCAAATCAGATCATTCAAAAACTAAGTACTTTTGAAGAGGGCGCACAGAAACTGGCTAATTTTGTTCCACAGGGGAGCTTGAAGTGTGATTTATGTGATATGGACTTCTCCTCAGAAGGAAATTTACGAAAGCACATTCATTTCTTGCATGGAGATGGCGTCAAACCCGGTTCCCACTTGAAATGCGACAAATGCATGAAATTTTTCAAACAAAAGGCAACACTGGACGACCACATTCGGCGAGTTCATGAAGGTAAAGGATTCCATTGTGATTTGTGTCCTGATCGAGGGGATTTCCAAACTGCAGCAAAGTTGTGGAAGCATAAAGTGGAAAAACACGGAATGACTGACTTAGAACCACCTGGTGGGGTGAAAGTAGTGGAGTGTGCGTTCTGTGGGGAAAAGATTCTCCGAGGTTTGGACACTCATGTCAAGAAAAGGCATCCACAAGAATATTCAACATTTAAAGATCGAAAACCAGAAGTCGAGGTTGTGGTAAGGATTAAAACGGAAGAAGGGCGGAAATCTCTTCAGGTTCCCTCAGTAGAAGAGAATGCTAACATGCTAGTGTACCTTGTTCGATGTCCAGAATGCTCAAAAGAGATTCAACAAGGGTCGATGACAAGACATTTAAAAAACGTTCATGGGATTGGCAACGTGAAGCTGTTCCCGTGTCCTAGCTGTGGACGAGAATTCAAAGAAAGGTATCACGTGTGGGACCATATTCGAGAATTTCACGACGAGGTCAAAGTAAGATTCATATTAGATTTGTTGAAATAAGTAAGTTGCACAAATGATTAATATTCTTATTGCTTTCAGGAATGTCTCGAAGCAAGTAACATAATCAAATTAGTCATCCCTCAAACCAAAAACCAAGCGCCCACCTACAAATGTGCGATATGCACCTTTCAATTCAGTGAAAAGTATCAAGCACGAACTCACCTTGTCACCGATCATCCCGAAGTCTATTCCAGTTTAGAAAATGGTAACATTCTCGAAGTAATCCCGAACTGCCCTGAATGCTCGGAACAGTTTCATGATAACAGCGAACTTCGCTTACATGTTGAGCTCACCCATCCTGACAAGTGCTGGAAGTGTCCAATTTGCCAGAAAGTTATGATAAGCCCGGACGAGCTTGCTACACATTTCAAGACTAAACATAAACCTAAACCAAAACCAAAAAAGTCGTTGAAAGCACCAGTCCCATTCAATTTAGCCTTCTATTCCAAGCAAAAAGTTTCCTGTGAAATTTGCTCCAAACAAACTACCCTGCGTTCCATTTTGTCTCATTTGAAGTTGAAGCACAAAGTTTCAAGTCATGTTAAAAGATGTGATGCATGTAACAAGACATTTCCAACATTAACATTCTGGGTAATGCATATGCATACCAAGCACGAGAGTCATTCTCTCGAAGATATACTCATTCAAGCTTGTAAGGTGGAGGAGGAGACCTTTATACATGAAAATAAGATTAAAGCAAAAGAGAGTAGAGTGAAGACAGGTAGAAGACGTTCTCCTAGAAAGGTAAAGGTCGATAAGGAAATAGAGACCAAAACTTCATCAAGGCCCCAAAGAAACAAGCGAGCTAAAGTTGACCGCAGCTTTTTAAAGAACGACGATGATCCTAGTGACTCAAGTGGACAAGAGAAATCATACGAAGAAGATAACCAGCATTCTCCGATTTCAGAGTAATCAACGCTGCGTAGAAGACAAGAACCTGGATCTGATGACAAATCGCTTCAACTTCAACCAAAATGCAATCTCGGGCGTTTCGTACTTCTTCAAAATCTTGATGTAAAAAGGAACGTTCAAAATACAATTTTTCAAGCAATGTCTGAAAAGATTGCTTTGCTACATACTGTCATATATGTAGAGATTTGTATGGATACAAACATAAAATCACAAGTATCTTTTTAAAGATGGAATCAATTAAAATTAAGTGAAAATGACAGGTACCTTCATTTCATGCATTGTAAAACATCATCTTAAGTAAACTCCGTTTACGGCATGTCATATAGTCATGAGCGCCATTTCCTGTTGAACTGGTCATAATTGAGAAGCTCATTAAATTTCAAAATCCTACCCACATGAAAGGGATAATTATTCCTGTACCTGTAAAACCTGAGTGTAAGTAGTACTGTGCTTTGGTTAGATACAGAAGAAAGATATCCGCGTTGTTGGTGGTCCTATAAATATTTGTAGCTCAGTATAGCTCTTTCATATGCACAATGCAAACTAATGCACTCCAAGAAAAACACTTCAGGTTCAACACGTGTTGAATGTTGATGCTTTACATGTTTGAGATATGATGGTGGGATTTCAAGCGTAAATTTAAGCAAAAAATGGCATGTACATAAAAAGCATCAGTATTACGGTAAATACACTTAAAGTTTTTCTTGATGGGAAAATGTTCTTTATTACGGAATCGACATTCGAATCTAATATTTAATTGTTAGTGTTCCAACTTCCGATCAAAGTGTGCATTACTGACGATTGTGAGTAAATACGGTTTTAGTGAGATGGAGCCGATAGAGGCAAAAACGCCGATCAGCTCGGTACCTCCAGAAAAGCTGAAATGGTGTCTATTTTGCTATAAAAGTGTCAACGAATATATTTCCAAAGATAAGATGCATATCCAACAAAGATTTATTACTTTACTACGTAGACACTTCGAGGGTGACAAAGATTGGTGTTCCCTTTCGTTGGAACTGGAACGGGTACTTGAGTGTGGTAACAATTCCTCCGTACTCTGTTGTGAAGACTGTTACAAAACAGTAGAATCGTTTTGCGATTTGTACAATCAACTTAAATGCTTGGAACTGAAAATCAATTGGAGAATGTGGACCTTAATGAATATCATGGTATCTGCTGATAAAGTTCCAGCTCGGGTACAGAAGTTTCGGGACAGTTTGTCTGTAGAAAACGTAGGAGAAGACAGAGGATTACATGAAAAGTTCGGAAAGTTCAGGACACATTTGATTGCAAAATGTAATGTTCTGCTACACATGACACAAACTTATGAAAATAACTTGTCTTAAAATTTGATGTTTATTTGTAATAAATAGGTTCTCGGAAAATTCTTCACGCATTTCCAAAGATATCTTTGGAACAACATTTTGGAAAGAAGTCAGAGCGTCCGAGAAGATTAAATTTTAATTTAGAAGCGCCTACTCCGTCGTCGTCTTCTTCTCCTCCTTCATTGACACCTTCTAATACAATTTCCAGTGAGGATGTTTTCAAAATTGAAGTGTCCTCCACATTCTTAGCCAAGCATGAAGAGATGGAAATAGGAACGGAAAGTCCAAGTAATTGCCAATCATCGCTTGAAAACGCAGCATCATATCCCGTTTATGACACATTGGTATTATCGCCTCAACCGAACCACGGGTTAAATGTGAGTAGGGAGTTGAATTGGCAAAACCTTGATGCGTCGTTAGATTCATCTCCTTTCTTTGAAGTTAGTGAGGACGAGGAGGAGATGGAGATAGAAGTTGCAACAACTCCTGATCCTGCAACGAATAAGCTTAACCTCAACAAGGAGCTCAGTCACAAAAATTGTGATATACATACACATACACAAGATTTAGAACTAATGGGAACTGACGACGTTAGTCAAAAGGATTTGCAGCCCCTTTTTTCCCTTGCAGTGGTTGAAAAATCGGATTGTTTTGAAGATGCACTGAATAAGAAATCTCAGTCAGGGATTACAGCTCTTTCTCAAAATATCATTGAGTCGTCTTTGTCTGCTACTCTATCTCAAATTGATTTGACATCAGCACTGTCTCCCACTCCAAACCCTCCTGTAAGACGCTTACGTCCAGTACATCGATGTAGCAAATGCAATAAAACCTTTTCCACTCTTGCCAATCGCGAAAACCATGAAAAGACTGATCACTCCCTCAACTATAAAGACAAACTCTCCAGTGATGAAGATTCCACCAACTTAGATTTGGATGAGGATTCAGAGAGTGATTTGGCTCTTTCAATAAGTGATTCCGAGTCCGATTCCGAACAAGATGTATTGACAAACGTTGGCGTCAATTCTGACCGTGTCGGTGACTCTGGTACATATAAGATTTCTGGGGATTCCAAAATTAACATACTTAAAACGCTTCTCACAGAAGAAACATCATCAATAACGAAAGTTGAAAGATATGCACAAGAACTAAAGAATCCCTTCAAATCGCATGACCGTGTTCGTGTTGTTACAAATAACTCTAAAATAAAAAAGTTCATAAGCCCCTCCGAAAAGCACACAGCAGCAAACAAAACAATAAAAGCTGGAATGTATCGTAGAGAGGAATTAGGTAAACCGAATAAGAAACAGAAGAGAAAACGCAGATATTACTGCCGAAAGTGTGACAAAGCGTTTAATTCAATGGATTTGTTGGAAAGACACAGAAATATACATAAAGTAAGTGGCCACGTCAAAGTAAGTCTTTCCCATTATCGCTGTCCTCGTCCTTCCTGCCACAAAACGTTTCGTCTTCCTAAACAACTTGTAAACCACGTGGTTAAAGAGCACAGTGCCACTTCACAAACTAACGAAGATTTGATTTCATCTTGTTTAGTAAAAATGACTCCAGAAGAAGTAGATCGATTAGCGCCCAAGTTTTTCTGTACGGTGGACAATTGCACGGAAATGTTTAGATTTAAAGATCAGCTTGACGATCATTCAAAATTCCACGGTAAATTTAAATGTCACGCCTGTGATGTCAACAAAGATTTCGCCCCTGACCTTGCTCGGCATGAATTGAAACATTCTCTTGAATCAGAGATTCAGAAATTCAAGTGTATTAGATGCAGTTTTTCCTCGACAAATATCAAGATATATATTCGACATCATTTAGAGACACATTTGGCGTTGGTGGTTACTACACATGTCAAATGCCCGATATGTTCTAAGCCTATTAAGTTCGAAGAATATGATTATCGTTCTCTTGACCAACATCACGAAGTATTTCACAACATAGCAAATATGGATCAAAAAAGATGTCCAGAGATGTGATCAGTGTCCGGCCTATTGCAAAGCTGCTCGTCATTTACAAACTCACCGAATCAGAATTCATTCTTCTGGTCTTACATGTGCGGACTGTGGTAAAATATTCCGCAACACAATGTACCTCCAAAAGCATAGAAGAAAGATGCACAATAAAGCCTGAAAATCTCCGATTTCAATGTACAGCAGAGGATTGTGGAAAGAAGTTTGAAACCCTTCTGGAGATGGAAAACCACGCCATATTTCTTCATTCTGCTATAGCACATCCAAAGTTAAGTTGCCCGACTTGTGGGAAAGTATTTTATAGGAGCGGTCTACGGGCTCATATACGTTCAGTTCATCAAAACAAAAAGCCGAAGAGGTACAGCGGTCCTGAAAGGAAGCATGTGTGTGACGAATGTGGAAAAGCATTCAAAAATATAGATGTCTTACGAATGCACAAATTTAGCCATTCTGGTCCCAGTAGTTGGGAATTTTCCTGCTCTATATGTCGCAAAAAATGTTTAAATAAAGGCAAACTGAAAGAGCACATGAGGACTCACACAAAAGAGAAACCATTCATATGTCAAGTATGTGGGGAAGCTTATGCTCATCGTCATAATCTGAGGAATCATGCTAATAAAAAACATGGAGACGTGATTCAGGACATTCCAAGAAAAACTGACTTGCTGGAAAGGGTTTCTTCAAAGAAAGGTAAACGCAACAAGCCAGTTTACGACTCTAACAGTGATAACGAAGATATTGGCATGGGTTCATCTGATTAAAGACTAACTGAGTGGATTAAGTGCACCCATCGTCAGAGATAGCTTAACCAACATATATCAAGATATGTACAACCTTGAGAAGTAAATTGATGATGTGTGTAAATTTATGAAGCTACTATAGAGTTAATTAAAACCGTTCTATCCTATTTTTAATTTTAAATTCTACTTACTCATTTCATGCATATTGTACAAAAATTCCTATTAGGACATATGATGTATGAATGAGAAATAGACTGAATGATAATGAGCTGGATAATTCACGATGAAGATTCTCGGGACTGATGCCTCTGGTACGTTGCTATATCTTCTAAATCACAACTTCTGATCTGACCAGACAGACATCGAAAGAGATGGGATGAGCAATATGAGCATTAGGATGACTGTAATAGTAAAGTTTCCTCATTGAGTTTATATTCATTCCCGAATGCACTGTGTTTATAGATAGATGCAAAACTACATATTATCCTCCTATCCATTGGTTTCCACTGTACTACACGTCGACTCTATACATAAAAAGCAAAGAAAAATGAGAACATGTGCTTTTTATACATAGGTGCCTAAGTTGACAATGTAGAAGAAATATAAGATGTGAATGTTGTGATATTTAGGCTTCGTGAAAGAGACAACAAACTTACAAAACTTTTATAACACCTTCATCATTGCCCCTTTTAAGTTGCAGTAATGCGATGCAGGTGTGAAAGTAATCCATTGTGAATTTTGCATGCAAATACTTAAGCCACAATTACATACAATTGTATGAGTAACATATAAATGTGAAAAAAAATATACTAAACGAAGGCGAAAATGAAGGAAACAGTTCACAGGACCTTAGGTTGTGAAAGTTCTCAAAATACGAAATGCTGTCTGTTCTGTTTCAAATCTGTTAGTGAGCTTGCTCCTTCACATGCAATTAGAATTCAACGAAAATTCTTCGATTTTTTACAACGGCACCTGGACTCTGGTAGTGGTCAGCGAACCTGGTCTCGTCAAGATAAGAATGTCTTTGCAAAATTGTTGTTCCAAGAAAGAAAGGATAATGGTGGAAGAGGTCCTGCCAATTCTTGTGAGGATTGTCTCAAAGTCATTGAGTCTTTTTGTGATTTGTATAGCCAGTTGAAGAGCTTGGAGTTACGAATAAACTGGAGAATGTGGACGTTGAAGAACGTTATGGCTACTGCTGATAAAGTACCGGCTCGAGTCCGGAGGTTTCAAGAAAGCTTTTCTATGCCCATGGTAGACTGTGATTTTCAACAAATGAAAATGTTCAGAAAAAGACTGATAAAAAAATGTACGATCTTGACTATTACAATGATTTTATTTTATTTTAAGGAGAATTAATAATGAGACGTTTTTTGAATATTTACAATAGGCTCTATGAAATTTCTCCGCACATTTCCTCGTCTTTGTTTGAAACGACATTCCGAAGACGCATTGGGAGGAAACAGTAGAACCGAATCAGAGATTCCACTTGAATTTAATGATACTCCTGCCTCTGCCCATCGTTCAAACTATGACACAGATTGTAAAATAGAAGTTTCCTCGATATTCGTAGCCAAGCAGGAAGAAGAAGAAAATAAACCTATTACACACAGTTTATCATTTACCAAACCAGTTGTGTTTTCAACCACGGAAAAGAATGCCTCGCTAGTGCCATCTTCATCTCCTGAGGTTGGTCACGATGATAAGCATGTTTCATTGGTATTATCTGAAGAAAGCTATGAAAATCCAGACGATTTTCAAAACATAAAACCAAATATGAACAGTAACACCAGCGGGGACCATGAGATAGCCAACAGCAATATAAGCGTAGAGGCAACAATCGCAGAAGACATTGGAACCATTGTTGAGGTTAAAAGCAAAGAACAAATGGCATCAGCAGATATACCTCTATTAGAAATAAACTGTACTACACTACTGCATACAAATAAACGCGTTCTACTAGCTGAATCTCCTCCACCGTCGTCCCCACTTTTCCCGGATGGAAATCCAGTTCCACAAGAAGCTATTGGAAGACGCTTACGTACCGTATATAGGTGTAACAAATGTCACAAAACGTTTTCCAGTCAGGGAAAGTATGAAACGCATCAGAAAACTCACCAGAACTCAGAAGACTCAAGTTGTGATGAAAGTGATCTAGGGAAAAATACTGACAGTGATGAAGCCAGTGAAATAGATTTTGATGCATCCGACACAAGCGATTGCCAATCCCTTTCCTGTGACACTAAGACTGAACAATCTTCTGCTTCGGAATCAGAAGCTGCCGAACATGTTCCTAAAGATCTGCATATTATGGGTCCACTTCCACTTCAATCGTAAGTATAATTAAGTATTGAGCAGATAATAATTGATTTTCATGTGACTGCATATTAAATAAATGTGACTTCATGGCTATCTTGTTATATTTCAATGTAGAAAGCCAGACACCAGCTGGAAACCACCAAAACAAAAAATCGTCTATTTTCAGTGTTTGTTATGTCCTAAAAGATTTTGGGAACGTATACAATTTTATAAACATCTTACCGATGTGCACAAGCTCGAAGACGATTCCGCGACCCGTTGTGCATCTAAAGAGAACATGATCTCGGAAGAAATTGAGCCCATTAAAAGACAATTTTCGTGTTTGTTTAAAAAATGTAAACAAAAATTTAATTTCCCAGAAGAGGCAGAAAACCATTCCAAGCAGCATGGTGAGTTTAAATGCCACGTCTGCGAGGTAACCAAAGCTTATGCTCCGGAACTTGCACTACACGAAGTTTCTGAACATTCCACAAGACCGGAAAATCAAGCACAAACATCGTCGAGTAGTTTAAAAGTCTTCAATTGCATCCGGTGTAATTTCACTTCAACCATTAGTCAGCAGTATATTCGACATCATCTTGTAAATCATTTGAAATTGCCAGACGCTTCCATTTTTAAGTGTCCAGTGTGCGCGAAGTTGCTGAAAGTTAATAATTTTCGGAGCTTTCGCAGACACCAGAAAATGAATCATGATATATCGGATATGGATCCGAATGACGTACAAAAGTGCAGCCAATGTTTGGCGTACTTTAGGAATGCACTTCAATTACATTCTCATGAAATGCGTGTTCATCTTTCTTCATCCTCAATACTTACTTGTAAAGACTGTGGGAGAAAGTTCAAAACCAGAAAGCAACTTAGAGGACATAGGAAAACATGGCATGTAGAACCTGATGATTTTAAATTCCAATGTGTGAATGAATATTGTGGAAAAAAATTTGAAACTTTGCTGGACCTAGAAAGCCACAGGAAGCGGATGCATGAGGGGAACAATCCGCTGGTTGCTTGTCCCCACTGCGGGAAAAAAATGTTCAAAACTGTTTTACAAAGTCACATGACGATGCATGGAAAAAAAAGTGAAGAAAATAATGACAGTGGAAACGAAAGAGAAAAACTGCAAAGTCATGAAAATAATGAACAAAAGCTGACACGCGAAAAGCCTACTAGAAAAAAAATGTCAAGGAAGGCCTACAGTTTCAAGGAAATGCAACAACGGAAATCGATATTATGTCCTGAGAATGAATGCATAGAAAGATTTAGATTTCCGGAGGAGCTGGCAGATCATGCCAGACAACATGGTGAATTCAAATGTCCTATTTGCGAGGTGATCAAAAGTTATGCTCCAGAGCTTGCCTTACACGCAGTTGAGCATTCCAGCAACAGCAACCCTATCAGGAAAAAGAGCAAGCCATCAAAGTCGGTAAGACGGGGGAAGGTAGCACAGATTTTTAACTGTGGTCTTTGTAACTTTAGCTCCGCGGAAGGGGAATATATTCGTCATTATCTTGGAAAACATTTAGGATTGCCAGTAATTCGTACGACGAAATGCTCACTGTGTGCAAAGTTACTCGTTGTAAATGATTTCAATGCAAGGAACCTACAGCAACATCAAAAAAACTGTCATGATGTGGCGAACATGGATCCCAATGACGTCCAAAAATGTGACCAGTGCCCAGCCTATTTTAGAACAGCCTGTCAATTGCATACCCACAGAAGGAAAATTCATTTTTCCGGTCTTACGTGTGAAGACTGCGGTAAAAAATTCAAAATTACAAAGCTTCTTCGTCAGCACAGAAAAAATAAGCACGTAAAGCCTGAGCATTTAAGATTTGTGTGCACTGCAGAGGATTGTGGAAAAAAGTTTGAGTCTTATCTTGACCTCGAAATTCACAAAAAGTTTCATCATTGTGATTCAAATCCAAAGATAACATGTCCAACGTGTGGAAAACTATTTTTCAAATCCATCCTTCCTAGTCATATTCGGCACACTCACCAGAAAAAGAAGAAAACAGCAGAATCAATGCCATTAAGACGTTTCGTTTGTGAACAGTGNTTTTCAAATCCATCCTTCCTAGTCATATTCGGCACACTCACCAGAAAAAGAAGAAAACAGCAGAATCAATGCCATTAAGACGTTTCGTTTGTGAACAGTGCGGAAAGGCATTTAAACATAATGAAGCTTTACGCCTTCACAAACTTCATCATTCTGGACCTAGTAGTTGGGAATTTGCCTGTACTGTGTGTAAAAAGAAATGTGTATCAAAATATAGCTTAGTACAGCACATACAAACGCATTCCAACGTGAAATCATTCGTATGCCAAGTTTGTGGAGTGGCATATGCACATCGTCACAATTTGAGAAATCATGTCAATTCCAAGCATGGAGATGTGGTGCAAGACATTCCCAGAAAGGTGGATAAGCTGTATAGAGCATCAGCTCGGAAAGGGAAGAGGTACAAGCCAGTATACGACAATGGCAGTAATGATAATAGTTCCATCCAATGACAATAATGATGACAACTGCTGAACTGCTAAAAAAAATCCATATGGGAGTGAATGACAAATGAATGAAAATGATTCTTTTGTTTCCAAATTATTTAGTATATTATTTAATATTGTGCGTGAATAATTGTTATGTGAATGTATAGGGTTGCTGTTCAAATATTATAATGTGTATCCTTTTTAATAAACTATACGTCAAAACTGATATCGCTCTATTGTACTCTTTTCTAATTCAAAGAAAATATGTATGATATGGCCGATCTGACTGCAGTAAAAACATCTGTCACTAGTAAATGTTGTAATTGTTATGCAAAGTGCATGTAATGTAAAACAGTTAAGTTATATGAATCGCCACTAGTTGAATTAACTAATAAAACAAAGTGCGATGTTCAAAATATTATGGAATATATGCTATATATTTAAACGACAAAATCATGTAGAAACAAATTTTTGAATGTGTAGTTGCTTGAATTGCAAATATGTGCATAATGTTAATGTACAAAAGACACTTTCGTAATAAAGAAAATATACAATAAACTACTGCCAATTGCCGCTTTCCACTAATTTTGATTTCTTTGTTCACATTTTACACTTTGTTCTGAATGTCAAAAAAGAAAGAAGTCGAGAAATTCAATAATTTCACCATCATTTATTTTCAAACTTATGGCTGTCAGCGTCAAAGTTTATTTTTTTAAATTGTAAATTAACTGTAGAAAACTTGGTTCGAGATTATGAATCAGAGACCGTTATTGGGCCAAGTTCCCAGACTGGAGCTTGCTAACAGAGATTCTTCTATAGAATGGCAATCTTCCAAAATCGAAATAGGTGACAGCTTTGGTTGCATTGGAGGAGCGATTTACCACCCATCTAGCTTCTTTTTAAACCAGATGCAATCATGGAATATG
>JAHZNA010002536.1:0-42465 GCA_027743935.1 Sinodicranocentrus sp. ZH6
CAAAAAACAAATTGCAAATTTGAAATCTACGCAAATATCCTACCTGGTACAATATCCCGTTATATTGATATCGCGAGGGCCGTTCTGCTTTAATAATACCCACTGACCGGGGAGTAACACTTTCTATTTACGCAAGGGAAGTGTGTTTCATTTTTATTTACAAGCCACCGCCACAGAATTCAAATAGTATATTGTATATAGACAAATATGGCCACCGCCATTTGACTTTTGATTAGTATTCCATTATTTATTTGAATGGATATATATTTGGATTATTAACCAACGTTAAATTAATGTTTTACTCTATATTTGATTTTAAAACGCACGGGCTAAAAGGCAATGGGTGTGGTTTGAGGGAAGGTAATATCATTAGATAGATTTTTAAAAATCCGGAGGTATTTTTATGTGAAATAAACATTATCATAAACTGCAAGAAGGTAAAGTAGGTACTCAAAATACGAGATCATCCTAACAAAGCACTGCAAGATCCATAATCGAAAATCGAAACATGTAAGCAAATTGGAAATCTGCTAACTGGAAGTTCAAAGTTAGGGAAATGCGAAATCAAATAAGATTTTACCTGAAAATGTCCAATTGGGATAATGAGGAGGTGATCAGAAGTAAGTCCTCCTTTTGCAATGGTCAAGTAAACCTGTAGAAAGTAAAATTAGAGAATTTATGAAGGTAGAATTATTAAAAAACCATTTACAATTAACAACTCACTTCATTTAGCAAATTGTGAAGTAAAATTGAATGAATAAAAATAAATAATACTAGAGACAGGGAACAATAAGGAATGAAAAGAAACACTTACTGCTTCTCCTATACTAATAATCAAGTGCTTCTCTACTTCAGGACTAGCCAAACAAAACCAGCATGGACCTTAACAGAATAAACAGACATATATATGACCTGACAAAATGACAATAAAACGGTTTCTCTAAAACTTGTAAAAGTAAGTGTACCGGGTGGAGTTGGATGAGGTCGTTTTGGGGGATGCGCTCCTCCTCTAGAATTCGTACTAAAATCATCCGGATAAGGACGTTTATTAAACCCGCCTCGTCCTCTTCCTCCTCTTCCCCTACCTCGATAATTTTCACCGGTGTACGATGTATCATAGAAGAACTGATTAGCTGTGGCCAGTCCTGTAACTGGACTTTCCAATTTATCCTTCAACTGGGGAATTATTAGCGAGGTAAACGGATTTTGCGTCACGTTTGAAGGCTCTTGTATAAGTTCTTCCCGTGATATGTGCGAGAGAGGAACAATATTAAAAGCATAGATCCACTTGTTCTTCTTCGGATTTGCGACTTTACCCAATGCAATAAACCGGGTACAATGTTGAGCCGCTTGCGCTAAAACTTCATGATTTCTGAATGGATGTCGTTCGTAATGCATATCTTCAAACCCAGCAAAATGATACCGCGGTTTCAGTCTTTTTGTCAAAGGGGATAAAAGTGTCGAAGCGTTGGAAGGGTTAAATTCCTTTAAATAAAAGAAAAATGGGGTTCTAAATTCTTGAATAGAATTATTATTAAAAAGTTTCTTTTCTGTAAAAAAAAATATTATTCTTCAATTCTAACATCTTACAGGCATAATAGGAGCATGGTTGTCAACACCGGTGGGCCATTGCGTCGTTAGAAAAATGTCTACTCCACGGAAATTTGGCTCATTTTCTAATCGAATATGTAAATTTCTAACATCTTCATGATTAAAATGACAATCTTCCTTTTGCTTTTCCGACTCTTGCTGAATTCCACTGAGATAAGCAATTTTCAATCCAGATGCCTCATTGTAAACCCCCTGACGTCCTTGAGGATAAATAAAAAATCAATGATTTTAAAAACACGCATATATAAAATACAATCTTTCAAAATACCAGTCCATAAAAATATCAATAAATCAAGCACATACCCAAATACATTATATTTGGAGCGATTTCAGCACCATTCAAATCAGAAAAGTATGACAACTGCTGAGTCGTCGTAGGTCCTAATATATATGTAGGCACTGGAGCAGGAGGAATTTCCAGTCCTTCCTCAAACGTCGTTGGGAAGAAGCTTCCAACACAAAACAGCATGCTGAACGGGCCCGCTTTTTTATTGACTGTTGATACTCGATCAAACAATTCTTTGAACTTTCCGCAGACATCTCCAGCCACAAGAATTTTTAACGATTTTGTACTTAATCCAGCTCTATTACTGCTTCCACCGGTACTCATTATGAAAATATTTAACGCTTTTCTGCGTATCTTCTTTGCAACAAAATAAAATTAACCCTACTTACAACTTTAACTTGACCACTTTTCTCACTAAAAATGATAGCAAAACTAACCAATAAAATAGCACTGAATATTAGAGACGAATGATGGTTTTTTTCAGTAAAATAAATAAAACTTTCTCCGTCCTTGTGCATTTCCTTCATCCGTCTGTTTTGGATTTTGCGTTTTATTTATAGTCAAAACTGCATGTTTTGCTCAAAGGGGGATCTTCGGCTGACGAATTTTGGTTGGCGGTTTGCTCGTCGGAATGAACACATTCTATGCTTTACGCAAAGTGTGTTTCTTTCATTTTTTCATCGTACATGAGCACGAGCAGTATGCTTATCTTTGCTATATCGTGAAACGAAACGATTGACTTATCTAGGACATAAATGGCATGATAACGTGAATAAATATCTTTAGTGTAAACGAGGAATGTGGACAGACGTGATGATTTCCAATTCTCGGGGATTTGTCCAGTTGCATACTTTGAGTGCTCGCCGAAGAGTTATATATTTTTATTTAATCATGATCATGCATTATTAAATTCTTTTTCTCAAATTTTTCTTAATTTTCACATCGCGTTCATTTTTAAACGAAAATGTCGAAAACTTGGTGCATCCTACTTGGGTTAGGTATATTGGGGATTTTGGTAGATATTGGTGAATGTGGAGAAGAAACGTGTAGCTGGAAAGAAGACGGTACGAAGGTGTGCAGTGAAGAACTTGATGCAGACGAAGGTATCAATGTAGTGTGTAATTGAATTAAAATGGCAGATAAGGATGAATTTCTTGAATATAAATTTGAACAGCATAATTTAAATTGCAATTTCAGAAGATCATAATGTATGGACTGATCCAGGAACAGAACATTTTGACAATGACGTATGTAAACAGTTTTTCCTTTAAAAAATGTTTTAGTTAGAACATTAAACATGGGCCATTTTATCATTGATCAATTCAACGTTGCAAATCTATCTTTTCTTGAAATTTGAGTTCTGCTTAATGCAAACTATTTGATATTAGGAAACCGGAGATGAAGTAACAAATCAGGATTTTAATGAATTAGAACTGGAAATGTTTGTGCAATTCTACAGTTTACTGGGAGATTGGAACCCAACCGGTAGCAGCTTAGCTAATTATCAACCAGAAAAAATTATCTCTACGATTTTGAACACAATTAATACATTTGATAGAAACGATGACGGATTTCTTGAATACGTAAGTTCATAAATTAGCGAATCGAGTGTGAACATGCATACCAAAAAGATTTATGTATACTTTTTTTATCCTTTTTGGGATTTTTCATAACGAAACTTGCATTTAATTAAGGATGAAGTTGAGCGGGTCATATCTGAGTATGAAGTCCGTGTTGAGCTTTCTCGAGTACAAGAAATATTCTCTACGTACAAGGAAGAAAGAATTTCGATTTTTCAATGCTTAGATTTCTTTAAAAAGCTGGGGGATGGCAAAATCACAGCCCCATTGTTAAGCCCATTCGATAAAATTCGGGGTATGCCACCAGCGGATGCAAAAAAAATTCTTATGGGGTCGGTCCAGATGTTTTTGGACTCCGATGAAGACGGTGATGGCAGACTTGACAAGGTGATTTATATTGGGTTTGATAATTTACAGAAGTTTGCATTTCAGTGCATGCATAATGCATGTATTATTCAATTATGAAACATATTGCCTTTGTCAGGTTGAATTTGCCATCGGTATGAAGCGATCTCAACAAAAACGTGGACTAGAAGCTGATTTACCTTCAGAACAAATTGAAGCTCTGTTTGATTTAATTGACAAGGATAAGGACGAGTACTTAGTATATACTGAGTTCCAAGCGACGTTGCCCGAAAAACCTAAATCCATGGATGATATTTTGAATGAAGTTTTTCAGGAAACTGATTTAAATTCGGATGGATTCCTATCAAAGGTAAAAAGGATGTTTTGCGCATTACACACTTTGTTGCTAACTTTGTAATGCATGAATCAATGATAAATTTAGAAAGAGTTTGAAGCGCACATGAAAGCTAGGTCCAAGAAAATGAAAATTACAGGTCCTACAGACGATGAGATTACGGATGGGTTCCACCAATTAGACACCAATGACGATGAAATGTTAAGTGTGGACGAGATGAAGGGACTGTTCGAGCAGTTAAAGAACACACAAGAAAAACGAATGACAGAAGCTTTCAACGGTTTTGACACTGATTCAAATGGAGTCTTATCTAAGGTAAAATTACAAGTTTTAGATAAATTAAGCATATTTTTTAGCCTCGCAAAAATGATTGTATGGCTGTAATTATTTTTAGGATGAAGTTAAAATAATCGTAAAAGGAATTGAACAAAATGCCGGCCAAAAGCTAGATATTGATGTATTTATGAGCTTACTCGACCAAAACAAAGACGGGGTAGTCGGCATGGATGAAATGCAAGCGATATTATCGAAGATGATGAATGTTCCGGGAAAATAAAGCAGCAAAAGTAAAAGCCAATATAATTTGACATGTTTTATTAAAGTTCAAAGTAGTTAACTTACAACCTTGTTACATAAAATACTATTTACCCATACATAGTAAGATTTGATGTGTATAGTACGAAGTTGCTGGAATATGACCAACTACCAAAATGTATATATGTGCATGTTCAAGTGCATAAAACAGTAAAATGTTGGCTGCACACTTACATATATATCGTCTTAATATTTTATGTAATAAGTAAGCTATTTTCATCTATTTAAAAGGACATTAAAATTTGATAGCGTAACATATTTCAAAATGTATCATCTCTTATTAGTTGCAAATCACGAATGATTTCAGGTAATAGTCAAGCTCCTAATCATTGAAGTGTAAGGAAAAGTTAACTCTGTATCTGTATGTATAAATACTTTCATTTTCTAAAATATATATCCGAGTTTAAAAACAATATTTCCTTTAAAAAACAAACTGCTTGTATAAAAACAAAGTGAACACTGGGACATTCTCAACATTTTGAAGAAAATAAATCTTATCAAATGATTTCATTGAATTGACTAAAATCCCATTCTCTTTGAATTTTGCTCATTTTACCCCATGAATTCCATTGGCTCGTGGAACTGACAAAGGGGAATCAATATTCTTTTGGTTTTGAACGAGAGCAATATTATTGAGAATGTTACCAGTTTTCACAACTCCAGAGCCAATAGTCTTGTATACGCCGTTAGTAACCCCATTGTTCTCAGTCGAAATGTTTTCCACAGGTTGGTTGATGAGGAACAAGTGGTTACTAGCTGGGAGACTGAGAGCAGCTCTCATCAAATTTTCAATGCAAGCCCTTTGTCTAAATAGGGAGTTGGTCATGGTATGCAATGGAGCTTTAAGCCAATAACCAAGCAATTGTCCCATTTCAAAGTTGACCTTGATTCCATTTCTGAAAGATAATATATTTTATATTTTCAAATGCAAGTATGAAAAAATGTGCATGCATCAAAAACTTAATAATATAATACAAATAAATAAATAATCATAAAATCTTACGCCTTCTAAAATTGCTGCTGCTGCATAAACCGTAGAAGGAGATATCTCATGGGCACTGGCCTTCATGGATTTCTCAAGATTTGCCCATGAGTCGTTAAGCCCATCTACAATTTCTGAGAATCTCTCAGTGTTTCCAACCCACATGACAATGACCTTTTCGAGATTCTTTTTGCTCTTGAAATCCCGGATGTCAGCGCGAAGTTTTTCCATTTGCTCCCATTTGGACCCAGTCAGCACATTGTCAGCACGCTCAGCCTGGTTGGCAGCCACGAAATCTTGGAAGAAAGCAGCCTTTCTGGGTTTTAAATGTTCCATGCGAGAACGGAGCTTTTCTTGAAGCTCCAAGTCAAAAACGGCTGCACGTTTCATGCCATCATAGAGATTCATTTTGGAAATATCCCATCCGTCAATTTCCATCTTCGTGGGGTCTACCAAAGGCAACTGTGAAGAGGAAGATCAGAAATGTATTTTACATCCAGAAAACCTTATTGCATACAGCAGAAAAGTGCAAATATTGCTTGGCTTTGTTCAACTAATTTACATAAGACACTCAATTGGATGTCGCCTATGAACTTACCATGTGCCGAACAGGAGCGAATACTTCTTCGCCATTCTCATTCAATCCAACGGGAAACGTTCCGATCATACTCACAGAGCCGAGAAAGTCCGCATGGTGCTCGCCTCGCTTTGAGTTCCAGTTGAGCTTGTGCTTGTTGGCTAAACACATCCCAGTAAACGTGGTTCCGTTGTTGCCTCCCCATCCGACCATCATGAGACCAGTCCGGGGAACTTTAGCAGTCGTCGTGACGTCCATTTCAACCGTATAAGGATTGATCTAGAGAAAGAGACAAAAGTAACGTAATACGAAGGTCATTCATGCGCAGTGGATGAAACCATTCAATTACGTATCCTTATCTATATATGAATACATCCTTACATACGTAACGACTATATTTATGGACAGCTTATCCTAAGACTATCCTCAGCTGGTCAGAGACAGATATCTCTTTCATTTTATGCAACTATCTATATGTAAAGTCCAGGTTGAGTCAGTCGAAAGGTACACACAGACTTGCTCGTTTGTAATGCTTGATAGCTATTAATATCTTTTATATCTTCTCTTTTTTGTGAACTCCTCATCTGAGTTAAAATAAAATTATATTTACATAATACTCCATTGTCTCGTTTCTGTGATCAAAAATAAATATATTGTATGCTCAGGGAATGATAATTCAGAAGTGCAATGGCATTTGTCCAAAATTCCGGCTTAAGTTTACTTTCCTGTTGGGTTTGATCACTTGATCAGCAAGCAGCCAGAGTAAAAATGAGTTTACTTAAGAGACAGTTTGGACGGAGACGGGATAATGAGTTGAGCAGTTCATTCATGCTATACTGGCGCACAATGCACCCTGTAACATTTAGTAAGCTTTGTGCATAAGAACATGTAATGCTCAAATTACAAAATCATGAGCAATATAATATGATACTTTGTAATGAATGACTCATAGTTTCATGTGAAAATATTTAGTTGCAAAAATGCAAAAGCTTGCTTCATTTGGAAATGAATAACTTGAAATGCTTTATGCCTAGCGTCTGTCTGTATTCAAATTTTACCAGGTATTCTGTTTCTAATCTAGAAAAGAAAAGAACAATTCGAAAGGCACTTACAATGACACGACCATCCGGAAGTTGGACAACATTTGAAGACTCGTAATTGTACTTAGCACGAATGAAGTCTTCTCCATACTTAACCTTGTTGCTGTTAACTTGTACGATAGGCATTTTGGTAACAGAAGTTGTTTCGGTTGTGTTTAAAAAATGTAGAATTGCAAATCGCGTTTTTTCAACTGCGAAGATAACTTTTCCAAAAATAGGAAAATCTCAACTGTATTTCACAGAATATTTCTGAACTTAAGGGTTTTACTTTAAAAAAGAAACTTGGAAAAAGAAGGATTTGAGTGTGTGCGTTTGTATGTATGTGTATCGTTTGCTCACGAACTGTGATCTGACTTCCAGTGGCTACCGGGTCAGGTATTTATACGAAACAAGGATGACTGAAAGAGAATGAGTTATTGCTGGCGTATCGTATCCAACTCTGTGTATCTCTGATGCGATTGGGAATGATTGTTGACTAATAATATGTAACCCACCAGGTTTTTCGAAAAGCAAACTTACAACGGAGAAGGGAAACTGAACTTTGAAACAAACAAGCAACAATTATATTCGTATAGAAATGAGAAAAAACAACTTCGCTTGTCAAACACAAATTCACTACTTTAAGTAATATTGATAACAAAGCTGTCAGACCCTTTGTACAGAGAGTTATGGAATATTCCTTAAAACACCAAGAGAAAGATGTCAAGAAGACCAGGACATGACAGCCAAGCTAAAGTATATATCGGCTTACAAGGGAACCTTTTTTAGTGTAGCGAGAGTTAAGGCAAGTGACGTATCAACTCTGGTCAACTTTGCAGCGAAAATTACGAATATGAACTCCGTTTATCGTAAAACGCATGTTTAGCTGAGTTATGAGCGAATTTATGCTAAAAACCCCCATTAGAAGAAACTGGGTTACAATTGTAAACTTTTTATTTCATTAACAAATAAAGCATAAAAAATACGTCAGATTTTGTATTCACACTTAAGTAAAATTCCTTACCACTTGCTAGTTACATCATTTTATATGTTTTGTTATAAGCTTTAATGCATGTTAAAGGTACTGACGAACAAGGCGGTGAAAAATAGTAAAAGATACATAACTAAAATACGGTAACGAATTTTAACAAAGTTTAAATACAAAATCGGACTTATGTTTTATGTTTTATTTTTTGATGAAAAAAATGTTGACACCTTTTTCCCCATGTTATTTCAATGGGAGCTTTCGACATAAGTTCTCTCATAACTCAGCCAAACATGCGTTTTACGGAAAACGGAGTTCATATTCGTAATATTCGCTGCAAAGTTGACCAGAGTTGATATGTCACTTGCCTTAACTCTCGCTACACTAAAAAAGGATCCCTTGTTAGCTCTACTCTATATGACTTTGACTTTGAATGAGAAAAAGGCTTATATGACACTGCACCTCTTTCCCGTATAAGTGCAGCAGAGAGCAGGGACAAACGACGAAAGAGTAACGAGTTCAGTATGCGGTTTAATAAGTATGGGAATGGACTGGGTATGCATTATTCTTATGTACGTCATATATAGAGGAAAGTACACTTCCTTTACTTTTATTAAGGAGCGTAGCTCATTATGAAATCGTGTTTTCCGTGTGTCTGTGAATCTGTGAGTCTGTGAATCTGTTAGCAATCTCCTGGTCATACGGGTTAACTTTTTAAAGTTCTGTTTTCGCTGATCCATAACTAGTATTAGTATCTCAACACCTATTGTTTTTTTAGCCAAATCCGTTGAACCGTTATAACGGCAACAATTAACGGTTTCAAAATTTAAATGCTTAAATGCTTATATGTCGTGTGATATATCATTCGAAACGTTATTAAAAGCTTAGATAACTGTTGTATTTGATTATTTAAAAAATTACCGTTTGACCGTTATAACGGTCAAAAACCTTTAAATCTTAATTTCTCGTAAACGGCGTTATATTTTCCCGTTCTGTTTTCACTAATCAAAAAATATAAATAATGTTTTTACTAATCAATAACAACTGTTCTTAGCCAAATTTGATACGCTCCTTTTTTCCAATAAATTTGTATGGTTTATTATTCAACCAATACAGACGTAGTCTCGGAACGGCAGCCATACCATTTTCTACCGGCTTATATCGGCAACAGCCATGCGTATGTGTATGAGCATGAGATATTTTTTGTGTATCGAATTCAATATAGTGAGTGGAAGGTTTGTGATAGTCCTCCTCATTTTACAAAATAACAATTTTATTATAATTACAAAATGGTTTGTTTTTCTGCATGGCCGTATACATTGTGATATCTAGTTGGATCCAGATTCAATAAAAACTATGCATCGCAACATCATATACATTTCAGTATTAAATGATAGGTATAAACGTGCAAGTAAGCGAGATTTTTATCGTGAATTTTTCCGAATTAGTAATACAGTTTTCACGGAAGGTGAAACAAATAATGAATGTAAATGTTTGACTTAGAAAATAGTATGATATAGCACGGGCTTATGGCTTATAGTAGAACAATTTCGGCTGTTGTGTTAAATTCTCATAGGTTCTTCGTATTTGAGAACATTGCATGAGATTTACAATTAACAGGCTAATGATTTGATTCAAATAACGCTATTTGACAATATTACTAATGTATTTTTGGGAGATTTTCCTCAAAGATTGTTAGTGACAAAATGGTAGCGACTTACGCTTCAAAACAAAATACTTGCCTACTATCCCCCATCGGCAAATCAGGTTAAAAAATACGTAAAGCCAATGCAATGGGGTTGGTTAGTGGTTGGTTGTGTGACCCTCATGGCAGCCGGCACACGAACAACAAGTTAATGATTGGATTGTTTTTGAGAGGGCCTGATGGATGATAATGATGAGCATGTAATTTAAGCATGATCTTCAAATATCTTAGTTATAAAGGAGTATTCCAACCCAAGTATTAATTTTTATGAAAATATATAGCAGTTAACCAGTTTTTTTGTGATTCATATCTACAGTCGTTTAAATGGTTGGGCGACTTGTCTTCCGAGTTGCAATGTATGGGAGGTCACATTATGTAATGCATAATAACAAACTAACGTAATATATTATCATATGATTTGCTTTTGTTGATGTATAAAATTGTTTGTGCATTTTGTATTCTTTTAATGCTTTTTTGCTTGGAAAATTACTTTTGCCTCATTTCTACATATATATAAGTTCCCTATAAAATGCAAGATCTCCGTTGTTTGGTGTATAGAAAGTAAAACTTAAACCAGTTTGAAATGGAAAATTTGGGAATTTCAAAATACAACATTAACTGTTTCGTTTGATTTGGTAAAAATGAATTTCTTACTAATTTCCAGAATTCAATAAAATTGCATTTACAATGTATGTTTACTCTGTACGTGTATTTTCATTTTCAGGATCGCCAATCGCAATCCTGTATGGTCTGTGGTCTTATGTTAGAGAAAAATGCATGATGCTGTGACTGTGGCATTCTAGATATTAATGAAAGAGAAAGAGGAGAGCAAAGGAAATATACCTATTATCAGCGAAGACTTCTTTCTCAAGTACAGATTGAGCTTTTCGTGGTAGTAAATTCAATTTAAAAATCAGTTTCATTTTGATACATAGTGTAGATGTGCAATGGTATGTAATACGTGTTGATTGAGACCGTGATAAATGCAAATACTGATATTACCTCGCTTGTTGGGGTTGAGGGTAATGCATTTCTTCTGGAAAGAGGAGACGTTTTCAAAATGCCTGCATAGCGATTAATGCACTTAATTATGCTGCGTACCTAGGAAAACTCATGTTAATTGTCTATTCTGTAGATGATGAAATACTTGTCGAAATGCCTTTTGGACTCTTTAAGTAGCTTGCTTTTCCAACTATGTGGACATTCGTTAACGACAGCAGCATTGAAACAAAGGGTTTTAGAATAAGCTCCGAGGAGCTGTAGCAGTAAGAGAATTAAAATTCGGTGTCACGCAAACCTGGATATTTTTTTATAAATATAGTCTCGAGAAGTTAAAATACTTTTTTATTTTATAAAATCGATTCAATTAATTTGTAATTGGGCTTATATTTCAGACTCAATGCACTCATTAGTGGATTTAAAAAAATGGGCATTTGTGCGGTAATGGAGTTCTACACAACATAGAGAATTTCGTATTTTCTGGATATATCTCTGGATCATTTGGATAGTTTTATTTTATATGACTCTTTTCGACCGTTTCAAAATTATGGAATAAATTCATAGGTATTTAATTGAGAGCAAGCAGATTTTAATACTTCTTAACTAATTCGTGATGAGTTCCGAGTCGTTTTAGCTCACTAATGACATTTATGGTGACTAACTACAACTATTCGAGGAAAGTGTGGAAAACGGAAATATAAAAGTGCAGCAATCTTACAGAGGAGTTCTAGAGATCTTAGCAGTAACATGATCGCGAGTTTGTGCTTCTAATATTGAATAGGTATATCTATACTTATATGATCTACTAAATTATCACACACGCCTATTTCAATCTTTAAAAAAATTCCACCACGAGAGTCAAAACATGTTTGGCAAGCTTATACTGCCTAATCAAGTACACATCAAAACTAACATACACTAGAGATACTAGAGTGAAAAGAAACAAACAACAATCAGCAAGACTATTTAACAATCGCTTTCATAGCATTGTTGTTTACAATTTACAATCCTGAGCCTGAACACGAACGCTTCGGAAAATTTTCAGTGAAGTTGTCAGTTTTTTTACATTTGTTATTCATTGATTCTCCGGTCATATATTGAGGCTAAACACGTGCAAACTCTGCCAATAAAAAAAAGTAGCAACCACTAACCACATTGTTTTCGTGAAAACTTCATTGTTAAAACGACTTAGTTAACAGTTTTGAACACCACGGGTTGAATGTGTGAATTTGTGCGCTTGTGCGTGGGTTTCATCCATGCACAGTCCAGTTTTTGTCTGTGCAAACGTTTGTTTCATGTACAGATATAACATAACTATAACACGAATTAGATGCGTACTTTACCTAAATGTGCATGTGCATAGCATAACTATCAATTATGTGTCCTGCATTTGCAAATTCCTTAAACACACATGCACACTCATGGCACATGTTGGAGATATTCCTTTGCCCCACCAGATAAGCATATAACATGGCATTCGACAGATATATTAGGTAGTGTAATTCATGCAGAATTAACTGGTTCACGCTGCTAAAATTCCTATTTCGCAGAATAAATTGTGAACAAAAATATTGTGAACGGTCATGATTATACATTTAAGATTGACGTCATAGTGGATGAAGAATCTGGAAGGGATGACTAACTCTTTGGTTAGGTTAGGTTCATTTGCATTTGAATAATGATAGCATTATGCATTTTCCTGCAGTGTGTTGTACTTTGGAATGGAGTTCGAATTGCGCTGTGCTTAACCGTTCAGTAGTAGTAGCAATTCATTTCCTACTAACTTTTGTACAAAAATATTTATTAACAAACATAAGTACATTACTGATCCAGGCCAAGCAAAATATTCCAAGAAACGAATGTAACCTATAGGCTGCTGAAATTATTTAAATCTGTTGACTGACTTTTTAGCAATCACGAAATGCACGAGTGATCGAGGATTCCTTTTCTTTGGATTCTTTATTTTTTGATTGTGTTATGTTATCTAAGGTATGTTCTTTCATTGAGGGAACTGTGTTGTGCTCGTCATATTATGAAAGCTATTTTGATTAATTTGCATGGAGAACTGTTTTTAGTTGAATATTTATCTTGAAAATGCATGTATGGTATATTAGCTATATGGTATTTAAGTATAATAGAATAGTATATAGATTTCAGATATGGAGACGCATATTTTCAAAGTTCACGAGAGTACAAAAATCGAGCAGTTATATTATATGTTAGTAAATTATTTTGTGCAATAAAAATAGAATCACTATTTGCAAGAGTACCGCAACCCGCAACCTTTCGAAATTTTTAGTGGTATTTGTTGAACACACACCCACTGTCAGTTATGGCAGAGAGTTATTATAAAATGAATTTTATAACTAGTTGTTTTGTAACATCATGTTAATGTATCACGGAATTTACTCTAAAATAATGTAATTGAGCTGTGATGCTGTGACTCCCACGCTGGAAGGTTTATTTTTCGCCTAATGCTAGTTGACTTAAATTTTTAAGTACAATTTGGTTTACTGCATATTTTCATAAATTCAGGACAACCAACACTAACTAATTTAAACGTGATTAGGTAAGTAATCTATTAAATATCTTTTATCGTCACCCGCACTTATAAGTAATGATTTTTGTTAGTTGTATCAGTAAAAATTTGTGAAGTATTGTATTTGTAGGTTCGATTGTTTTCAATTAATAGAAAAATCATACAAAATCCAAAATAACAGTATAACAATGCTAAACTGATCATTTACTTATGGCTGGAAGTACAGAAAAATCATAAAAACAGCTAAAATGGCAAACAAAGTAAATAGCAAGCCATATTCAGCCAACTGCTTCACTCTGAAGGTATCTGCGATCTACATAAAACAAATAGAAACACATCTTTCAGAATAAATTATATTATATGATATTAGTGGGATCGAATAAAGTAAGGTATTATAACGACAGCTTACAACAAACGCAGAAACTCCGACAAGCATCCGTTTTTGTACGTCCGTAACACCCTCTTCGAACGCCAATGTGATCTCTTTTCCTCCAGATGGTACCAATAGTACTCCAAGGTTTTTCCCGTGTTGCTCATCCAGAATCTGCAACATTATTCAGAATTTTATTGATTTTATTAGTGCTCATACTCTTGAGCTTCAGAAATAGAAACAAAGGTAAGTTTTTTCTGATAGCTACATACATTGTAGCGGTGTACAGGAGGAGCTTTCCTCGACAAAATGACAGGCTGAAGTCGAATCTTTAATCCTTCAGTATAACCCGAAGTAATAGGAGCGGTCGTGTAGGGCACGACTATTCTCAGGAATGCGAAATTAATACAGTTAGACCTTCCTTGGATAATAACCACTGGTTTATTATCTCGAAGCGATAAGGTTGTAGTGCCAGTCTAATGCAAATGTCAGATTTTTATAAATTATATATTATACACGTAATGTCTATATCTAATTTTTCGCAAGGCATTTGAGATAAGACATACTAGTGGTTCCGTTTCCACTGAAATGGACGGTTGCTGTTCAGAATCAAATGAGGCGATTCGATTCCCTTTGTATTCAAAGTTGAGAAATCTTTCTCCGTCCAAATGTTCTACAGCTAGTTCTTTATACGCCAAACTGTGACAGAAATCTATTACCATAAAAGTCAGATTCACAAAGCATTAGTACACGCTCCATAGTATTTGTATAGTAATAGCCTTATTATATCAAACAGAGAAATGCAAACCATATCAGAAACTGGAAATAATAGGATATACATATGATCAATAAGATTGAGCCAATTCGTATGTACCTGCACCACTAGGCTTGAAAACAACGATATTTCTAATTACTGTGTTATCCATCATGACCCAAACTGACCTGAGGACTTTTGAATCAGTTTTAATCACAAGTATTTGGTTTTTCGTTTACAATGAACCAGAAGAAACTGAACAAAACTGACATCAGCTGGATTCCATAATCACAAGTATTTCAACGACAGGTGTTTCTCGATGCAGTCGAAGCACATCATTGTACATTGTAGGCAGCTGTACGCTGCAAAATATGTTTGTAAAGTTCATTCATTGTAGAGTAGTTCATTCATCCCGTTTGGGTGCATAACGTTGAAAGGTAATCATCTTGTCTCTGCTATTTTGTGACTATAGACTATATGACTTACCCCAGTGTGCGCACGTTGCACACTTTTATTTCACAGATTGGTTGTTTTATGTGTTGAGCTTAAAGTGTGCAACTGTGCATCTCTGCAACAGTAGTGAGTGAATATGAGTAGTGTAAAAGCTGTATATTGTATGGTTTTAAATGTCTTTTTTGAACATTTGTGTTTAGTGCATGGATATTGTGTTCACTTATATTACACAGCATCTTGTAATTCTCTTACACTTAATTAGCAAAGTTATATTTTTCTATTTTTGCTTATTAAATACACAATTCGAATCTACATGATGACGCTGAGGTGTATGTAATTTATTTAACTGAAGACATATCTTATATTTAAACAGACTTATTGGCATCTCAGGACCTAGACTAGTTTTGAGATGAATCTTGTGGATTTAGTAACATCATTTCAAAAAAACTGTAGTGCTAAGAGTGTATGACTCCATCCTTCAAAAATAAAAAGACTGGCTGTAGGATATTA
Source organism: Sinodicranocentrus sp. ZH6 (assembly GCA_027743935.1). NCBI lineage: Eukaryota > Metazoa > Arthropoda > Collembola > Entomobryomorpha > Entomobryidae > Sinodicranocentrus > Sinodicranocentrus sp. ZH6. Next base: position 15,725 of record JAHZNA010002536.1, read on the forward strand.
AAGATTTAATCATACACGCATTTAAACGAAAAGCAAAGTTTATTTCTCGTATACTATAGCATTGCATTATTGTGTTGCAGAAGTAATCCCACCCAATGGATTACAGAAAAGGAGTGATTAAGTGAAGGAATAAATATAAAATTTGTTGTATTCACAGTAATTATTTACACTTATAAATATTTAACGAAAGTAGTAAGTATTTAATACTCTTCAAGAGTTATATTTCACTGATTTAGCAGATGAAAGTTCCAGAGTTGAAACTCATTCTTGGTATCACATTTTTCCTGTTGGACGGGACTTTCCAGTCTAAAAAGAAATATTTCCATTGTGTTTTAATTCACCATCTCATGCCAGCAAACCTGGAATGTGAAAAAAGATTTATTACCCGGTAAATCTTAGGCACTTTCCGCGATGCATTTTGATCATCCAATGTTTGCTATCAAGAACTCCATGCAACTCCCAAATGTTTGGAATGGGAAAATCCTCCATGTAAATTTTGTACGTAACATTATTCAGCCTTTGTTCCACTGGTGTGAGGAAATAGTACTGTTTACCTAATCATGACACAAAAAAGGAAAAATTCAAATTACTGAGCGAATTCAATTGTGTAACTAACTGTGACATAATCAGTTTGGCTTTTACCAAATAATTTAACAGTCCACTTCTGTTCTTCAAGGTTTCTCCATTTCGAAGTAACAACTTGATTGAGCATCATCCCTTCGATTTTTGTCTTTTCCATGGAGTCATCCGCGACAGTTAAAACCTACGCATTAAGCAAGCATTAATTAAGCATATGCGTTTACATTCATATTGAGATGTGCAGTCAGCTTTATTTTTATACCATCTTCAAGTTTTACTTACGTATCGAGGTTCCGCCACATTTTGAATTATATACAGCCCTTTGTCCTTCATTTTGCCGTTAACGACTCCTTCCGATTGAGGTAATGCTCCAACGGCAAGTAAGGAAATAATTATCTTGGTCCAAAACCGAACCGCTTTCCATCTCTCAGAATATGATTCCAACTTTTGGTGCAAATACATAGCTTACGATTAGATCAACTAATTTCCAATTCCCGAGTTATTCTGGAATGAAATACGTTTCGTTTGGAAAATAAATTGCTGATGATCTTCTACTTCACATTTGCACGTTACCAATAACCATACGATGCTCAACGCTTTAACGAATTTAGTACTAAAGAAAGGTCACAAACACGCTAACACACTTCTTTGTCTCAAAAAATATTCTCTCATTACTATCTTCAAGGAATTAAAATGGCCAACTAATATTCTGAAAGATTTGCAGATGACCATGTGTGAAGTTGAAAAACAACGGAAACAAAGTATAAATTATTGTAATACGTGAAAAATGTATTAAGATGTATTAAGTAAACGAAAACCGACTCATGTTAAATTGTTAACACATCCTCAGTAATGTTCTTCACAAACACGATGCTAGTTTATGCACATAAAATATTTGTGTGTGCAAACCAGGTCAAGGTATATTGTTGGGATATAACCGCAAACACAAAAACTTCAAAGCCAATGTATTAAAACGGTATTCCTGGAAAATAGTTGTTACACTCGCAGAGAAGTAAACTCCTACTAGTTAACCAAAGATTAGTCAGATGTTGTAAAAACAGCGAAATTTCTTGCCCATGTTATGTGATTCTGTAAAACGAAGATGCACAAAGAAGATTTTACACTTTTCCATTTTTTCTAAGAACTGAAAAATCCCAAATTCAATGTCAGCCTAATTTCGTAAACCTGTAATCCAAAATAGGAATGAACCATTCCTCCAGATACCGAAAAGATCATTTTCGCAGATAATCACACTTGAGCAGAGATGCAGCTACGTCAATGTTCTGCGAAACGTGCACGTTTCTTTGCTACTAGATAAAAAGTTGCTCGCAAAAATAGCATCCGAGAGCGAAAACAAATCTTAAATTACACTTGAAGATGATCACATTGCGTGTAAAAAGCATAATACGCTAGGAATTCTACGAAGCGTTGAAAATATACGGAATATCTTGTAGAGGACAAACATAAGATGAACCATTCTCATCATAGTATACAAATCAAACTTTATTGTGCATCATCATCAACTTCATTATAGCTCTCAACTCAATCATACTATTATTTATTAAATAACCAGCGCTGCAAGAAGGAAATCATACAAAAGTATTCTATATCCAGAGATATTCTCTTCGAAAGCCTTTTCATATTTCATAGCTATAGTGTTTATACTGGACGAAGAGTAAAGGGAACATAACAGGTGCCACTTGCTAGCTGCCGAGTGTGTGTGTTGATTATGCTTCGTGCAAGGGGAAATGTGTGGATGTGCTGGACAAAGCAAAAAATATTATCCTCCAAGATGCCATTAAATATTCGCAGTGGGAGTCAAGAAGATGAAGTTTCTATTGAAGTTATGATTACGTTTGTGGACAGCGAAGGAGTCTTCTTCATCTGTGATTTTTTGTACAATTTTTGCACGCGTTTGTTTTTACCAGCAAAGTGCAAAATTTTTATTCTTGTAATCATCATGGTTAGCTTCAGGTTCAGATAGCGATAGCGATGGATGTGATATGAAAACATAATGATGAATGAGTCAAATTCGCAGTGATATAATAATAGCTACTAAGCCAATAAAACCATAATTGTAAATATGCATATCAGCAATGCAAACGCATTTGACTAAAACAAGAAGTTCTTTGAAGCTGAAAAGAAGATGTATGGCAAAAATCGTGTTCGTGAGCCCATGATGTTGATCATTACATTTGGCACTAGCTATGTAGCTGAGCGAATGTAAGAAATGTGCGGTATGTTCGTAGTTCGTACATATAGACGGCCGAAGCAGATGCATGTTGCCGTCAAAAATACTGAAGACTACAAAGCTTTTCGAGGAAAACTCAAGAGCAAAGTAAGTTCACTTTCAAGGTCAGCAGCCGAAACCAAGTTTGCAAAGCGTAAGGGGAAGCTGTAGCGCAAGACACATTTGATTATGAACTTATGCAGAGGTGGCTACTAAAAATATGTTGGGCTATATTACGTATTACAATGAGGAATATTATTGGAAAGGATTTGCTCGTAGAAAAAAACTGTGATGCTAATTATTTAACAGAGTTTATGGATATGAATATACAGGTTGGATTTTAGTATGATACAACATCAATATACAATCAAATTGTACTTCCAAAAATACGGTAAACACTAAAAGGCACAGTAATTAATATTCTATGCAATATGCCCTGTGGGATATATTCTAATCATTTTACATCTAAGGTAATTTATCAACTCTAGTCACCTGTATGAAATATTTTATTTTTGTTAAGTGAGGACCTCATGTAAAGATGTCTTTGTGTTTATTTATGTGACTATTTTACGACTCTCCTATAGCTCAACGGGTGCAGTACATTGATATTCAATGTCGCAATTGTCAGGCATGTAGGTGCATGCATTTTTTTGGTATATTGATGATTTATGCAAGGACGCTTTACGAAGCCAGGAAAATATTTAGGAATATCTCCACAGTAAAGAACAAAGTGTGCATATTATGAAGGTTTCAAATGAATCAGTTATTCTTGAGTTATGAAATAACAAGTTGTTGTTGTTACAAAAGGATAAACTGATTTTGTATTGATCATAAAAATTGTGAAGGGATCTATAAAATCGGATAGAAATTAAAAGCTTACTAGGAATATTTAAGGTATATTAGTACTAAACTGACGTAGTTTATTGTTTTCAATGTTTCAAAGTCTGAAACTTTCCCAAGTAATAAAAATTGTGAAGGGATATATAAAATCGGATAGAAATTAAAAGCTTACTAGGAATATTTAAGGTATATTAGTACTAAACTGACGTAGTTTATTGTTTTCAATGTTTCAAAGTCTGAAACTTTCCCAAGTAAATGGGGAGAAAACAAATGTATTGTGTATTACTTACTTTTAATTACTGATTAGAAAATACTTACGGTTGGCAGCCTTACTTGCAATGCGATATCGTATTCGCGTCTTGTAGTATTATAAGGTAAAAATGGTATTGAATTCTTGTTTTAAGAAAATTATCCAGAAACTGTCGAGTATTAAACGTCAATCACAAATATACACGTAACGTGTCCTTCTAACTACAACCTTACTTTCATGAAAAGTTCATGCAATAATCATGGATAGTAATTAACGCTTGCTTGCTGCTACATTAATGTTGAACGTGTTGAACGTTAAGCTGTTAATAAGCGAGTGTTTAAAGACTCATTTATTCATTTTAAATTACAACATACATATTAGGTATACACATGAAGATTGTGCATTAGAAGAGCATACTGCTCTCAGTAAAGGAATGCGCTTATGCCATTTCTTTTGCATAAGCATACATTTACGCTGACGTTTGTCAACGTACTACTATAATCATATAAATATACACATATATATTAAACTTATATTTAACAGCTAATGATATGGAAATTTCAATGAAGAAATTAAATTCAAACTGCTGTTTAAAGGAAAATTAAAGAACCACTACCTGCCACTGTTAAAATTGGCCTAAAACTGGACACTATTATTTCAAAATCGATGCATCGAATGCGGTCCAGAGTTGTTTTTTTCATTTCATTTTATTTATTCGTAGGCATCTTCAGTATATGCTACAAAATATTATTATAGATTACTCACACTAAAACTGGACACTGTTATTTCAAAATCGATGCATCGAATGCGGTCCAGAGTTGTTTTTTTCATTTCATTTTATTTATTCGTAGGCATCTTCAGTATATGCTACAAAATATTATTATAGATTACTCACTACACAACCTGGAATTGTCTGTATCCCGAAGTACAGCAATATACTAACAATATAATTGTAAGAATGAGCAAACTCTATGAAATTCTTTTGATGTCTGAGTATTCAGATCTCATGTACCTACTCAAATTAAACTAAATGCCCTTGAAAAAGATAAAGACATAACAGACAGTGGAATGATGATTACAGAATCCCGTATGAGTTTGAAAGAGTTGAGCATGATAAAGTTAGCAAAAATCCAAAAGGAAGGAAAAGTAATCTGAGGAATTGAAGGAGTAAATTAAGTTGCCCTTGAGAAAACGGAGCTCTCTGAAGGGAAGGTAAAACAAATTGAATCACCGATCATTACCGCCTATGATAGACCGGATTTGGAATGGCTGCTCATTTCCATTCTGCAAGACACTACGGTAGTACTGAAAGGAATCAGCGGTAGTAAAGAATTCCATCCTGAACGCCTCCCTCTTTGAACATTTTCATTTAGGCTCATCAACTGTATAGAGGCTTGCTTTCTAGATGCAAAATATGGTAATGAAATTTCCTTAAATAACATACTAACTTTACTTCCCCTTCATGGTTAGACCGACACTAGGAAAATATTAATCATGCAAATGGGTTTGGTTTTTATATCGTAATTATTCACTGCTGGCATACACGAATCCCTTGCTGGAAAAAAGGATTAGAGAAAAAACGCATTCCGAATTTTCGTGTATTTAAATTTTTAAATTTTGTTTCTGAAGGGTTTTGGAAATATTATAAATGTTTAAAAGAAAGAATGTGAACTTGAAGACATTTCACAAAACAATGCCAACCAAGATGCAACTGTCATAAATTTCGTCGATTGTAATGAAAGTAGGAGAGCGCTATAAAAAAGTATCCCCATTTCCGTCCATTCCATTAAAAGGTCAAAGATCTCTTACTGAACTACATAGACTTTTGTTAGGCAAGAAGTAGAGTTTGACAATGAAGACAAGTCAACAAGATTCACTAAAACGAGTTCTCATGGTGGAGTCTGTGTCACATACGGAGAGGGAAAAGTTGAAGGAAGATGTGAGAAGCAAGATGAGCATAAAAGTGATTTTTCCAGCAGAGAAGAGCCAGTTTACACTAGATAGTTTGATGAGATAATTCGCTTAAAAATGTGATCAACTATGGGTACCTCCAGATTGTCTCAAAAGTTGGTCCAGCAACAACTTCTGTATTTCTCGAAAAACAAGTTAAATTAGGTCGTACTCGTGAACAGACTATTAAAGAAGAAGTTGGCTAATAGCACCAGGAACGGCATTACTTTGATAACAGTAATGATGAGAGTTGTGAGTTGTCCAACCGTGACCAGCGAAAAGTTGCGGAAGTTGAAGTCAAAGAGGGTTCGGGGAGCAAGGGCAATAAATAACAAAGAAAGTATACCGTAAAATGCCTTTCTCATTTTAGCCATGTGTTTAAAAAAAGACTATATATTTAAGGGCTATCTCGTAATATTGTCGTGTAAGTATTACGACTCTTGAAAACATTTATAGTTGTGTGCAACTATACCAGGTCTACCAAAGTATTTTAGACAATCATGCAGAATTGCACCTGATATTTAAAATTAGTTCTCGAATGTGCATAAACCGATTTTAGCTTGTTTGATTGGGATTATCCTTTTCCCTAAAAATCACTAAATATTATTAATAACTGCATGTGCATGCATATATGCAAGAAAATGTTTTCGCTTGGAAATGTTGTGGTTTAAGGAAACTTTCATTTTGTGTCCAATCCTCTTGCCATTGTAGCTTCAGATGCCCCATCCATCATATGACGGGAACAACAAATTCCATTAATTTTTTTCTGTTGGACAAAGGTTTAAAAACTCATTCGTAACCAGTAGGGTAGTAGATGGTCCTGATTTCGACGAACATAGAACTCACATTTGTGTTTTATACACCTCAAGTTTACTCATATGAGAATTGTTGGTAGTGTAGCACTAACCGGTGTACAATTTTACGAGACAGTCGCTTTCAAAATGGATGTGCAAAGATATTACTATATACTATGAGAATCATAACTTTTACTCTTAGCAATAAATCCATCAGTTTAGTATCATCTGGTTCCTCCCATCATCCGTAAAATTTTTCCAGAGATTGCTCTGCCCCGTTCAAAGGAATGAAGAAATCTAACAACTTTTCATGTACACGTATCGAATGGCATTTTCACAAGGACATGGACAGAGAGAAGGGAATAAGTGAGATAGGATGAAAAAAATGCACGGTAAGTTTTCCAAATCAACACTGATTCAAAGAAGAATACAGAAGCGAGCACTTACATTGGATTATATATCATTGGGAATATGATTTCCACAAGAATTACATTAACTTTCCCTTCCTGCTCTTGTCTCCCGGTGAAAATGTACGTGGATGGAAAGATTGGCTTAGTGTGCAGCTCCTGGGTGACTATGAGACTCCGACTCTGACAAGAGTTGTGGAACGGCAATAAATGTAAAAAGAGTCTGAGATGGCCTACGCTTGCTACCAAAGGTCTATGATTAATGCTTCTCAGCGTCATACACCATTTACAGTTGGAAATGTACATAGGTATATGTCTTGTCATAATTCTTTTTAATGTTGGATGGGATTCAATTATATTTCACTATTCATTCTATACTTATATATGTACTTCTTCTAAGGACCAAGACAAAACAACATTCAGTACGTGTATATAGAGAATATAATTATTATCGATTACATTTCATTCTACTAATTTAACTTTAAAACGTTTGTAAAACATTTTTGTTTGTGGTAAAGATTATACATATTAGCAGTTTCTTGGTTTTTCATTTCACATTCTTTGTTTTCAACGACTACAACAAACCTTCCAACTTATGAAAAGACTACTTTATGTTATGTATATAGTAGTAAGTGGGACAAAACGGAGAAGGCACAAATAAATAATCCATAATAAAAAGTGTATTTGTCTGTATTCCAGGTATGAGCAGAGTAGTTTCAACGTCAAAATGGACGACGAGCAGCAGAATTCCCGAAAGAGATCGTTGCCAATTCCTTTGATAAAATATGCGACTAGCTAAAGGAAATGTCGAGTCAACACCGAGATCCAGTTCTAGAGCTCTTGTGGCAAACATACTCACTGGTAGACTATGCGTCCTGCATTTCTAACAAGAGGTTCAACACTTGATTCCTATGCTTGCTGTCAGATTCTCTGCTTGATTCGAAAAGTTTTTTTCTTCTCTTTCGCTTTTGTGGTATCAGTTTTGGTAAGTTATTTTACATTGTCGACACAATGTGTATATACGAAATTGAGATATCACGAAGTTCAAATAGATAACACTTGACCTATCGACACTTACTTTTATTGTTGATGTGCTGCGTAGAATACGAAAATAAGCCAAGCCTCTTCCTAAAATGAATTACGATTTATAACATGTCTATGTGGCTGTAGCTATGCGTATATGAAACGTTGAGTTCGAAAGTTAAAGCTAGACAAAGGAAAGCGGGATTTTGGCTGAACTTGTTTTATCGTGGAAAGTATGGCTTTGGAAATCAGTCATTCCTCGATAACGACAACAGGATAGAGTTATAATTTCTAGTCAATATAAACTCTATAGTATAGTTTCCGCGGGCGAACATTTATAATAAGGCCATATAGAAGTAGAAAAGCTGGGTTACAATTTTAGTGTTAAGGTAATTTAACTAGTGAACTTTTATGGAAGGCATTCCGAAGATACAACAACATTGAAAGTTTGGAAGGAACTGCACTTACCTATTAAGTATTCAATAATAGCATATCGCGCATGCTCGTATATTATTATTTTTGACAAGCTCATATCTTTTATTATCAAAAGCTCCCTGTGTTGTATTTGCAAAAAAGTGTCTCGCGAAGGGTACAATTGAACATTATGAACTATTCCTTCAGACTGGGGGTTGGAATAAGGTATCGGGAACGAATACTGCCCTACACACTACCCCCTTTCATGAAGTGATTATTATTTTAAGTTAGGTTAGGTTAGATTGCAGTTAACATGTAAGCTAGCCTTTTCTAACCTGTTTACCATAACCTAACCCAGGTAATCAATGGAAACTGTAATCATGAAATAGATAGTATGGGAGTAGAATTAGTTCCCGATACCTTAATCCAACCAGACTGAGAGTTTTGTCGTATTTATTTTTTTCAAAATTTAGATCCTTTTACCATCATATCAAATGTAAATAGTAGTAATATGCCTAGTCACGATTCTCATAATATAAAGCATTATATTACTTCAATAGGAAGAAATCTATTTTGTCTGGGGAAAAAATACAAGCACGCATGATATTATTTATTCTTATTAAATATAAATGGTTAAGTGCACATTGACATTGTACACAGATGGTAGCAGGAGCTGAATATGTTTGAATCGAACTCTCCTTATACATTTATTTTTTTTCAAAAAAGCACACACAGCAGAAAAAGTCAAGTGCTCGTAGAGCTATATAGCAGTGATCTTTTTCCGACTTAATATTATTTATTTGCTTGTACCCAAAGTATCTTTACATACCTATAAGAAGAATATTTAATAACGTACATATTTATTACATACTATCAATCTACGTCTGATCTGCAGCGTTTTATATAATGTACTGACAGGACAACTTGGTGAGTTGGAAATAGAAAATATGCTTTCTCTTATTATAGTTATGTTTATCAAACATTTTCATACTTGTATTATTTATGATGGCTAAAGCTTTCCTCTGGACTATTGTGTGGTCTTTGGAGCATGCATTTTTTTAAGTGACGAGCAGAGCGTATAACTGGCAAAGGTAGCTTTCCATAGTTAAAGTTTTCACTTATATCTCTTCCTGGAAAATAAAAAGGACCATAAAAGTTCTTTGAACCCACTTACGTGTGCACTAGTCAAAAAGTCGTAAAATGGGGAAAGAGCAGAATTTTTTCCGGCAAGTGGTGCTACCATTTCACATCAACGAGAAAATCAGTAAATACCGGTCTAAACGTCTGGTATCTTGTGCCTCAATAAGAGTTTAAGCATTTCATTCCACATTCTCTCCATCTTCCTTTAGTCTATGTTCATGTTGTTTCTCATACTCTACAAGTTCCATCCTTTACAGTTCCTGCTAATTCTCATTTCATCATACGGACTCGACAATATAAGACATGGGACATGTTCCTAAATAAGTGACATGGGATAAAAATGAAAATAAATGAGGCTGCTGTGATCTCAAAAGTATTTTGATGAAAGTTCAAGTGCAGAGCAGTACTTACATCGATGCACTATACTATCTAGCAGACTGGGACTAATGCATGATATAATAATATGTATCATGGACATGGGGCACTCTGAATATGATCCAATTGACAAAAGCCGGCTCCGTTGTCGAGGAAGATGCAGTCAAGTTGTACACGCTAAGGATTGACATGACATATGCAGCAATAATACAAAGTAGAATTTAGGGTTTTTGTAATCTGCTGACATTAGGAAAAAGTACTTACGGCTTGTTGAAAAGTAGGTCAAGTAGAAGAAAAGAGAGAAAGGAACGAAGAGGAATCTATGTCTTCATTCTCTTTTATATTTTTCACATTTTTTTTCTCGTTTTCTTTCTTGCGTCACTCCAGCAAAACATGCATGCATGAAGCTGAACCAAACTGATTCGGTCTAAATAATCATGATGATAGTAGTAATGATACTGTCTGATGGCAATGATACATAAAAGTGACGCAAGTTAAGGTAGTAGTAGTAATACATCCGGAAAAGGAAAAAAGTTTTGGATTGTCACGATGATGGCGGAGTGAACGCTGAAATGCATTTGTTTCGCGTTTCCATTTTATACGAAATCGTAAGGGACTTGTGTGTATAACCAAATTTTGTTAGCTGTGTTCATTGATATATCATTTCGATGTTCATTATACTTTCATGCATGTGGATATTCCATTCTTTGATAGTTATATGTATCTAAAATGAAAGAAATATACGTAAAGTTGTTGATTGATCTTCTTGTGAGGAAATTGGATTTATTCTTTTTATACCGAAAGAAAAAGAGCGAAAAAGGAGAAGAAGAAAGTCGATCGGAAAGACTTTTATGTGCACTACCACATTTTCTACCAGCTAGTGTAGCATTGTCTTCAGTTTTAAATGTGAGAAACTGATGATTTCCTTAGGAAAGGATAAGGACGAGAGGTAAAAAGCTGTCCTTGTACATTGTACTTCCCATTAGCTATGGTCGATTGTCTCTTGAAAGCAGAGATTCCTCTCATCTGATATATGCATACTTACTATCATTGGTTTATTCTGGGTTACGAAGAAATTTACGGACTGATAATCTTGCAAACGGATGAATAGAAAGCAACAACAGTTGTCGAAAGTCTGTTCCATATGCTTTTTCTTATATTCTTCTTCTTCTTCTGTTAAATGCTCATTGGGGAAAAAACATAATTCTTCTTTTGTTGATGGTAAAAGCGATTATGTAGGTTGGTTAGTGAAATCAGCTTTACGTCTTATGCTCTACGGAAAAAGTACCCGAGTCCGTTTTTATTCTTGAGCCTGTATGTTTTGCAGTGAACATGCATTCACTCGTTTACATTAGAATGTTATCTTAATCTGCACAATTGTTGAAGAGATATTTCTAACCATAAATTTACAATATTACAATAGTACAATTGTACAATAGTACAAGACATATTACCAAATATTTTGAGTGAAACTCAACTCCTCATGTGAATCTTTTGTGTATGATACACAACACCATACTTAGATATGCAAACTTATGTGTGTATTCTTAGTGGATGAAAGTGAGAAAAATGGGCGGTGAAAGTATAAAATATAAGCAAATAGCGATAGATATATGTAAATTAACGTGGAATATTGAATTGGCAAATAGACCTAGTGAGCGTACGATATATTCATTTTATTGATATACTATAAATGTATCTTTTATGGGTATATTTTCTCCGAACAGGTTGTTACCGGTATGTGGGATTTTCAACGGAACAAGGATTCAATTTATGAGCACGCTCTCCAGATGTAATTACTTTCCCATGGTGTATTGTCACATAGAGCTTTGTCAAAGGAGAACATAAGAAAGAACTGATTATTACGATTTGAATGAAGTAAAAAGTTATTACCCCACGACCTAATGGAATTTTGCAAAAACTTTTACGCTTAACTTGATTCCTAAGCTAAATTTGAAAAATAGTTGATTAAATAATTGTATTTTTGTATTATTTTTCTTAACTTCAATATTAGAAGTATCTAGAGAGAGTAAAGAAATTCTATTACTAGTGCATATTTACCGAACTCAAAGTTTAGATATTACATTTCTAATCGTAATAAAGTATGTAATTGTGTCTGGATGAAATTGAATTTACTATAACAGTGGAATGTATACAGTATACCTAATTTATTGTCATTGTGCATACATATAACTTCTATTAGTTATTTGGGTCTTACCATGTTACAGCTATAGCATTAATATTATTTTATATGCAAACCTATATGCAATAACTCTTGCAATTTATTTCACGTTTTCCCACCTCCAGCTCCCAACCGCGTCACGCAACATGCTAATGATTAATGAAGTACTGGAAAAGGTGCAACTGAGAAACTGGTTTTGGTTCTAGCTCCGCATATTATTCAGCATTGTGATTGGGAATCAGTTTTTTCTGGATTGATCTAGTTCTTAGAATCCGACTAATAGATTTAAAATACGACCAATTGAACTTGTAATATGTAATTATAAAATAGTTGTTTGTAGTTAAGTTAAAGAGATCAAACTATTTACAAAATTCCGCTGTAAAATGTTGTCAGAACTTACTTACATAATTTGTGTGTTTGTGATTTCATTATTTCATGAGTCCGTCGCTTTCTTTAACACAAAACAAACCCCTCCTGCTTTCGAATTGGTCCAGTCTGGTTTTCAAGGTCAACATCTTACGTTTAACTATTCAGAAATAATTGTAATTTACATTAGTAAAGAATTTCACACCTTTTTACCACAACTAACTTACGAATTAAACTCGCGTTTTGGCCAATACACACCCATAAAAGTTTTTAACAGCAATTACTCACATCCCAAATCCTCTAAGCCTTCTTTTAAAAACCAAAGGTTCAAAAAGTTGAATCGGTTTCCTTTGATCCTTTTCGAACGGGATATTACAGATGATGACCATAAAACCATACAGAAATTGGAACGGCTCCTTCATCCAGTCAGTATCAACACTGGAAAATATATAATTATTACATCGACCTCCTCGCAACATGATAGGTATAACCAAAAGAGTACATCAAAAGAAGATTGTGATTCATTTTCGACTACATTCCCATTTAAAACGATTCGACATAAAATGGAAGTGATTTCAAGTGTCGGCAGAAACGGGCAAAGTATCGCTGTAATGAGATCTTACTGCACCTTTTGTTCCAAGCACCGTATCACATCATCATCATATGGAAAAATTAAAAACGGTATTTTACTAATCTCAGCTTTTGATCAAACTCGAGGTTATGTCAAGCACTCTTCAGTAACTTTCCCAGATTTTTCTAAATTTCGAGATAGCGTTCATCTCAAGTATATTCATCTAATATACCGAACTCGAGAAGAAATACGAAAAACAGTCAAAGTGAGAGGAAGTTTTGTTACATCGTATGAAAACCGCCAAGAGTCATTGCACACCACGTATTTATTTTTCATGTTCAGAATGCTTGCCCATGGATTAGGATGGAAATTGCAAGGAAACGACTTTCTTTTAGTACGAGATGAGTCTCCTCCTGACAGGAAGTCAGAGTGGCTATCCAGTTATAACCGCACAACATCTGTAAAAAAAGCACCCAAAGAGCATGGTTTACAAGCTACAGTGAGAAAACATTGGTGCGGTATAATTGGTCAGTTGACTATGGGACCAGGTATTTTTCATGGCATGGATATGTCAGAAGTCTACAATAGATTCCAGTTGGTGGTTATTGTTACGCAGGTAGAAAAAGAGTCCAATATTGAAGAAGTCGATCAGTTAGTGTTGTTGTTTCCTTTATTACTTACGACTGCAGCTGTGTTGTTGTTCGGTAAACGATTGTTATACAGTGATTCACTTTATCGAGAAGGTGAGGGACGGGCTCGTCGGCTTCAATTGCTTACGTAATACTCTAATATAATTAAATGACATTTTCTTGACAAATATCAAATGTTGACGTGACGTATACAAATGAATCAGACTAATCTTTTTCCTGTAATAGAATGGATTATCTGAAGTACTGTTGGATGGTTTTACTAGTGCTTACTCAAAATCTTTCTGTTCAGCGCCGGAGTACTAATCGGCTCCTTGAGACAACCTCTCTTCTCCTCCTTTCGTCTCTGAGCTTTCTCGGAGTCTTCTTGTTTTTTTGGAACAACTTGAAAATATTCACGTTCATTTGCAGTCGTGTGGAGTATATCCCACTGAATTCACATTTAGACATATATTTAGAAAATATGAAAAACCAGAAACCCATTTGGCGCTATGGCACAGCATTCGATAAGAACGTTTGGCCTTCCATAATTAGACCATTTATACCTGCTGGATTTCCAGTTCAAATTGAGGACATCGCTGAGCAAATAGATGATGTACAAGAATATGAATGTGTGGAAAGGGTGTTGACAGAGAAATATGCATGCTTTGGGCAGGTAAATTCTTTAACAAAAGTAATTCAAGCAGTTCTCTTGTCAGGAAGACAAAATGGGTCAAAAAATGGTAACGTAACATTTAAATCCTATACTATTGTACCAATTGGGCTTACAAATGGAAACGGAGTAGGATTTCGAAAAGACTTTCCACTTGCTGAGGAAGTGAAGCGTGTGGTTTCTTCAACAATTCACTCTGGATTATTCCAGTATTGGAATGATGTCCAAAACGACCGTGGACACAGAATTAACCATATGACTTTTAGAAATAGTAGGGAAAGGATGAATATTTTTGACGTTAATGTAGTCACCAAAATACTTTATTACTTGGGTATCTGTCAGGGCATTGCATGTATGATTTTGCTGCTTGAAGTCTTAATATGGAATTGTAAACGTTTCATTGGGATAGCCTCTGGTATTAAATTAGTTCTACAGAAAAAGTTAGAAATGGGCTATCAGGAATTCCGCTTGAGGTGTTTAAGACGCTAGCCATTACAGTTTTTTAGCAGGCGAATTGTTGTCTATATGGGTTAGAGTATTTATAAAACGAAAGACAGAATGCTGCATTGAATCCTGTGTGTGTGTATGATAATCGTGTTTTTGAACAAATCCCAGCTCTCTTTGCCACCCTTACACCGGATCCAGAAGATACTTTTGTTTATTCTGAGCCTGGAGCATTGACGCTGATCCGGATTTTGGCATCGTTCAAACTAAAAGCAGATTTCTGGCTATAAGGACTGCTTGTAGGGTATTGTTATAGGAATCAAGTCAGTCTCCGTAAAGCGTGTAAATGTTCCTTTCATACGTAACTACTAAACTGGAGGATATACTTTGGTGATGGTTTGTAAACATTTCAGAAGTTCTCTTTTTGGCTTGCCAACTTGTTGTTGTTGCTTTACTTACATGATTTTCGCTACGCCTTTTGGTATTCTGTCGTAAGGAAGCTTCGGCAAAAGTGTTACGAAGTAAAGTTATGCATACAAGCATACACAAATGAAGATTATTAGCATTTGACGGAAAAATGCTATTATAATTTTGGCACAATTCAATACATAACTAAGCAAATGTGTAAGGTGTCCATTACATGTAGAAGTAGTGTACCTTATGACTGCTTGTGATACATGTCGGAATACAATATTTAAAAATGTGGATTTTCGCAAATCTGGAATCTGTCCAACTCAAAAGTTTCTTCACGCAATACTGAAGCCGAACGACAATGCAATTCATTTTAATTCCGGGTCTATTTCTAGATATAAATTCAGTGCTTATAAGGACGTTCCATTCCAAATATTGTCTCAGGAGATTTATTACTGCTCTGTCACATATTTTGAGAAATGTATCTTATGTAAACTTACATTAAAACGTGATACGATACAATAAAAAGAATATTTTTATGTATGTAGTTCTAACTCTAATCTCAAATTAATGGGCATATTCAAATTCATAAGTACATTAGAACATGCATACATATTATGTTTCAGTCGGTCATCTGTACTGTACAATATTATCTATTATGAGTAACAATGACATATACAATTGTACATCCTCTTCTCCCCGAAGATTGTTAGTGAACATTCTTCACTAAAGTTATAGATTGATATATGTATCATACTATTGTAAGTGTCCAGTATTTCGTTCGGAATCGTATTTTTTGTGCATGACTTTTTGTGATCTCATGAGCCTACATCAAAAGTATGCTATGCACTATCAGTTACATTACTTTTATACGCACCCTTTATATCTTACGCATTACTACAAATATATTACTTACTTTTCATTATGTATTTACAAACATACAGTCGTCCATTCAACGTTAAATTACATTACGGATAACTCAAAATATGTGGACCATTTTTGAGTCTGTTTTTTTGCTTATTACACTCCATTGTTATATTGCCATTGCTGGTGACAAAAGTTACGGGATAGTAATGAGATTCGAGCATGTGAGTCCTTGTTAAAATGTGAAATAAGTTTCATTTTACAACTTTCCATCAAACTTTTCAACAAAATTCTCAAATTATTCGAACGGTTTGCGGTAAAAAATAAAAAGTTTAACAAGTGAACAAATGCTTCAGAAGGCAAACCAACTTTTAAACTGAAAAGTGACAAGAGCAGACAGAAGGGCAATGTAAAACATGTTATTGCTGAATTTTACTATGCCAGATGTACCACTTCTTTTAAACTTAATTTTATCATTGCAGTTGTCTTCATAACACCTGGTGGCATTTTCAGTACCTTGATCAATGTAGAAAACATGAGAATAAATTTTAGAAATGGTATATCCATCCTTGTATGCCTTCTTAATTGGGTCAAATTCCGCTGCTGAGCCCATGCTTGTTGCATTATAGAAAAAATCTGCTTTTTTCTTTCCACTACTTTCAACTGCCTGATCAGATGAGGACATTCCTCCAGTGAGGTCGTCACTTCGAGGAATATGGTTATTGTTAATAATATTGTTACCATTACTAGAGCCACGGCCACTTTCGTTTCGTCCAATAAATTGCACTCGAACGTTGATAGTTTCTGTAAATTCCAACAGCTTCCGACGATTCGCACAGCCACGAAGATAACCATGTGTCATGAGAGTATATTCTTTCTCCAGCCGCTTCCCATTTTTCTTACCCTCAACTACTGTGTGAACCTCTATTGGTGATACCAAACATAACGAGTCACTGCGCTCGCATTCCCGGGAAAGATTAGACCAACGTGTGGAATTGCCTGCGAGCTCATCTTCTGGGCAAATATCTTTGGGGTCAAAATGGATGAAATGACGTTTGGGGACGAATATATCAAACATTGTGCTCTTAATAGCGTCACAAACGGCTCCAGAATCGCAATAGAGAGAAAGGCACTCGTAGCACTGAAGACCTGTGTAAATTAAGAAATGAGTGTCGCATGTACATGTAAAATACTACAGCAAAAATACTTTTATAATATATTTTAAAGTATACTTATAGCTAAGGTGAAGTTTTGAGGACGTTCTTAAATCCGTTTATCTAGCATCACTTTGGTACAACAAGTTTTGACAACATCCCCAAAAACTCTACTACACTATATTATTTCATCAGCTAACCGTACGTCTTTAATATACATTCCGCCCGTCAACGGTAGATTACGCTGACATAAGCCTAGTATACCCTAAGAAAAAGAAAGTCACGTAACGCTACATCACACGAACGTTAAATTTTGATAAAGATTCGTATAGGCCGTACATGGATATAGAGTGCAACAGAGCTTCAGTCAAACAAAGACAACGTGAATAAGAATAATAAAGTTGCATGAGTAAATTCGTGAATATCATGAACCCATAAAGATTTATGCATGTAATCACAAAAAATGGAGTTTGCGGATAACATGTTGTATTTGTATCTTGTATGTAATGACAATGAGTTCGGATTTGATAGGTTAATTAATGAGCCTTTCGTTTCTTTTCCATCCGCTTACATACGTACACCCGTACTTACATCATAGCAGTCATAGACATTCGCCGTTTGAGTATGACATGTATTATTCTAACAATACGAGTTAATTCTATTTTAGGAATAAATCAGAAAATGTGACCAGTGTGTACCTCAGCCAGTGACGACATCAAGTTTAACTACTTACATACAGAATTGCTGAGCACGTGAAATAGATTAAATAAAGGACTAACCTTGTGAAACCCCAACAAATAAACTCGTCCATATCAATAAGAGCACAGTCCACGATGGAATTGTCGTCATTGTTTTCGTAATGACGGGGTAATCGCTTTGGCCCTTGTTCATTGTCCTATTTTGATTTGTGCTGCATGCTTGGCAATGGGTTGACCCTGTTGTGATTTTAACACCATCTATGTCATCATAACTTGCATCGCGGTTTATCCTCACTATCTCATTTTTTCCCATATTTTCATATGGATCAAAATGATTTACACTTATTACAAGCTCTTAAACACATATAATCCTTGCACTTTATACACCAAAAAGTATGTCCTGATACAATACACTGTTTTACAATACACTGTTAATGTTAACTTTCGTAAACGTTTGGCTTTGCTGTAGGACAATTTTCGTCAAAGACTAAAATCGTTTTTCCAAGATTGAAAACGCTAGAAGAAAAAAAGAATGATCAAACACAAACACCCAGCAGTGCTGTCTTCGAAGTTGACTGACAGTTATGAGTTTAGGGAAAGTCTGGAAAAAACATCACATCTCACCTGCACACGCTAGCTGTTTTTTTCAATCTCTGTCAGTCAGGTGTCCCATATAAGTAAGGAGGGAAACTATCTGCGTTGCAAAATTCCTTCACGATTCACTCTGACACCGAAAAAGGCGACGAGCTGAGTTGGAGTTGTGCTACTTGTTTCGTTACTTGACTTCTCACTTACTCACTGCGAGATTGATGATAAGTACGTGCCCAAAGGAAAACTCCGGTGTCGGTACGTGGGGCAAAAGCAGCTTACTTTTCCATTTACAACTGTGTATTGTTCCATATGATGGCCAACTGTTATCTGTTCTTTGTGAGTGAGCCGACACGAAAACTAGAACTGGTAAAGCAGAGCACTATTTACGTTCTCGTCTAAGATGAGAAGAAAGAGAGAATAGGGAGAAAAATCCAAATATAAGGAAATGATTCCCTCTCCGCTTGTTGGTACAATGTCGAAGAGTGTTTCAGTTTTTCCCCCAGCGTGGAAACTTGTAAGGAGCACAACACGATGCAATAACGCTCAGTCAGTTCAGGAAAATGGCAAGTGAGTGAATATGATGATCATCTATGTACCTAAAGAGCCATTTAGTTTACCACTTTTTTATACGCTATATGCATAATGTATTTGTCTCAAACCTAACCTGTAGTTTTTACGTGGAGAATTTTAGTACATGGCTTCAGAAATGATATTACATACTGCAAGCAGAGAAAGCAACAGCAGAAAAGTGTACCACCAGCCAGTCATCCAGCACTTCTTCTCTTTCATTTCCCGTTTACTTTCACTTTTCGTGAAAACAGTTTCAGCGTATTATCATCCAGCACACGAGAAGAGAGCCAGTAACAGACATGAGATTTTTCCCTTCTTACTCACTTCCCATTCTTTCAGTGTGAAAGGGGAATAGGGGCGAGCTACAACGGTAACTTGGTAGAGTGAAAGAAGCAATGGCACTCTTACACTCTTACTGGCTCCCATAAACAGACTTCATTTCGTAGAAAATAAAATAGCGAAATAGCTCACAGCCTTGTTCACATTTCTCTTGTCTGCTTTCTCAGAGAGAAAATACTATTCATGCTTCGTACACAGGGTGTAAATTTCGTGCAAAAACTATTTTCTCCACTCTCACTTTCGTACATATCTGTATTAAACTCACAGCTCTCAAGATGCAGACAGAGAATATTTACTTGAAATGCCGCACAGCCAAGTCAAGTGTGAGAGAGTGAATCGAATAGCAAGTTAGGCTTTTCTATGATTATTACTACTGTCATGAGCTTTCTCGTGCTCGCTCACTTGCTCATGAATCTCTATTCTAAATCTTAGTATCATCCAACACATACCTATATTTTATGTGGGGAGGTGGGCAAACATACACTCACGTAAAATATGAATATATCTAGCTTTAATGCATAAAATCACAAACCTCCCTTGTTGTCTTACTTATCATAAGGAAATGTGTCTTTCTGCTTAAGACTTAACTTTAGCTTGTTTTCCCTATCCTTGCGGTGGAGCTGGAGAATAGAGTTAAGTAAACGAAGAGAATTATGATATGTTCTAGTTGCAAAAAAATAAGTAAAGGCAAAAGGGCTCTCTAATAATTTACTCTGTTGCGCGTCCCTAGTGTGTGGTTTAGCGTGAAACTTGTGGAAATCTAGGGCTATAGACCTTTTCTTTTCCCTCGTCTCTCTTTCTTCTCTCAAGGGTTCTCCCTTCTCATACAAAGTAGTTCACAATTCACTAATGTAATGTATTTTCGTGTCGATGAAAAGAAGATAAGAATCCGTCCACCAGTTCGATTCAACTCGGCTATGGTGAGATGAGGAATGCAAGAAATGTTCAGAATGTGTATTTGTGCATCCATATAACTTGACTCGATTTTTCACCTAAACCCTATTTCACATAAATAAGCATCTATGTATATTTAGCTATTTCATTAAAGTTGTAGATGAGAAGGCACTCGATAGGATGTTTTATGTATGCGAATATTATTCATATATCATCTCAGGCTCCTTGCGTTAATCATGAAAATAACTAGAGCTCTATGAGCCACTATAAGATAGTAGGATAGGATGATGCGAGGTAATGAAAAATAAGTTTTGTCTCGTGCAAAACAGTGTATTGCAGAAGCACGCTTTCATTTCCTACACACTCTTTTCATGCAAAGCAAACGTCACTGAAATGATGACATTCGCATATCATAGTAAAACCTGCTCGCACAGAACCACATAGATAGCGAAACTTCACTGCATATCAATTTTTCCCCTTTCATTGTGTAAACAAAGGGGAATTTACATTATGAGGGTTACATGCACTGTGGTAAGCATGATTTGCATCTAGTTAAACTGCTCAACTGGTGTAACCTCAGCATTACTTCTTTGTTTCCCCTTCCTATATCCCTTTGTGTCATTTGTTGTTGGCCTTCCCAGCAGTTCCAGTTTTTGGGATGAGGTTGTTTGGTATGCATACCATTAGGCTAAACTGGATGGACAAGTATGTAAAGCGTAATTTCACAATTATGCTCAAAATTCATGTGGATGGCGGTAGTTGAATAGTGTTTGGTGGACACTATTGGTGGCGAACACGGAATACGGATGTGATTTGCCATATCTGCTCCCTATGGTCTAGTGACTCTCACTTGGTCTAAAATTTCCTAGCACACAGCTCTTGTTGTCATTTACAGCATAGCAGTCATTTTGAGAAACTATAATCACCCGCATCTGTTCCAAGAACACTATTATTATTGTTATTAGTTGTGTTGTGGCCTTCTAATGTAAATGAACTGTAAATGTGTTCAAGTCTAAACGCTTTTAAAGCGGACAGTTTTTAGACCTAAATGTGTTATTATTTCTAGATGTCATTATATCACGATGAAAATGGGTTACTTCGTATCGTATAGTCATCGCCATAAAATTGAAATGTTGGGTTGGGATAGCGTGTAATACGCTAATCTTACAATTGCATAAAAGTCTGCCTTCTAAAAGAAACTCGAAGGCTTTCGAGAAGTTTGGGATGCTTCAGGCAAAATGTATGATACGTATTTCGTTGTAGGATACATTCCTTCTCGGGGTCCTATACTAATATACGAAAGATTTTGGGATGAAAATTAATTTACATGGGGTTTGGAATTCTGTCATGGTTGTCTGTGTCTAACGTTCTTGCTAGCTGCAGCAGCAGCAGCATGCTGGAAGTGCGTTGAATTTTGGATTCTAAACACTAGTATTGAAATAGAAAGGATGTGGCTTTACTGCTGGTTTAAAATCTTGTCATTACACATCTGTATTTGTAGTAAAGCTTTGCGATGCAGCTGAACTCGTGTGGATTTTTATAGGTGGGATGTGAAAAGTTATATGCATACTGCACACTGCAAACGAAGGAAATTTTATCTAAAGCAAAAATGTACAAACGATCTGAGAGGGAAGGGAAAATGATAGTAAGGGGGAAATGTACCTTTATCCAGGTTCATAACAATATATAGATATTTGAGTTGAGTGACGTATTGTTTAGGTTTAGACGCATTGTCTGAAGAATATTCACCCTAATTCCTAATGTCATATATAGATACCAATGCAGTCTTACTTTACATAAGCATGTCATTTTTCTAATGTACGTCAGTTATGACTTAACTATACATACTATACTATGACGAATTTAACTATAAATAGAATCATCGTTCAACTGGATAGCTATTTTAGAAGAAACACGCACTACCAGTCTTTAGCATTGTGCCTGCATTGTCCATAATTAACTTATGGTGTTGTATGTACATGATGTCAAAAACCCAGAGACTGACGTATTACATATAACTGAATACCTAGGTATATTTATGACTTTGCTATTTCAATTAATTATATTGTAATCTGATGAGATGACCTAATCCACAAATAAAGTCCTTGTTAGACCTGCATGCAATGTTGAAAGACTGATTGGGGAATAATGACAGCTCTAATGACATCAGACAATAGACCACATTTCAACGAAATGCTATGATTAAATGCATGCATGTAGTCAGAGTTGCCCAAGCTACACCGCGAACGACTGAGGGACTGCTATTCAAGCACATGCTACCGAGCCGATATATTGTGAATCTTGAACGCGAACCGCTATTTCCTTGCCGACAAATAAGTAATAAAAATGCATACAATTTTGACTTCCGTTCGCTTTTGTCTCCACATTGGATGTCAGCAGATTTTCATTAAAATTAGAAAATCATTGTAGTAGCAATCTTCAAGGAGCAAAATGCCCCGAACGTGCGCTGTAGTAGATTGTCTGAACACAAAATGCGATAAAATAAACTTATTCAGGTATTATTTCTTATTTAGACGATATACTACTAGTTATACTAACTTTGTTCTACATAACATTTTTAAAAAACTTTCAAAGGGTGCCTGTTATTGTAAAAAAGGCACCAGATCACTGGCTGGCCTTCTTGAGACAAGCTAATGCTTCATATGCACCACATTGGAAGGAGACGAAGCATATGGTCGTATGTAGCAATCACTTTGAGAAGAAATTCATGAAAACATCTCCGAAAGGAAATATAAACATAACTTTGGACGGATATCCAACATTAATGAATGGGGGGAAGATCAACATCCCCACTACTGTATGAATACTGTAGCAATTAATACTATACATTCGAATCTAAGTGCATATTTAACTTACGAATTCGTAACTTTGCCGCAGGATATGGTTGTTGAACTAACAGACATAGACTTTGGCTTACAAGATACTACTTCAGTCAAAAGTGGCGGAAATTTTGTAGAGTTCAAAGAGGACCACCGTTGTCAGTTTTCTGAACAACTATCTAAAGCGTCCAAGATTATAATAAAACTGCGCCAAGAATTGGACGAAAACTGTGTAAAAATACGGGAAACTGAACTTCATCTCAAGGAATGTAAAAATGAACTGCGTGTTCTAAAGCAGAGTGTAAAAAGATTAGAACAGAGCAAACGTAAATTACAAGAAGATGCAGCTCAGGAAAATGCAAAGCGTCGGAAAACCTGCGACAATCAAATTCATGACCAATCAGTGCCACATTTGTTAAATGAACTATCTAATCGACAACCAAAGTCACGTGAGAAATATCCAGGGCTAACTAAGGAATTTGCATTTAAGCTGCACTATTTTTCTCCGAGGGCTTACAACTACGTTCGAGAAACCTTGGAAAATGCTCTCCCTCACCCTAGAAATTTTCCAATTTGGACTACCCATTTGAAAACAACACCAGGGTTCTTAGAAGATGCTCTGACTTTTTTAAGAAAAAAGAATGGCGAATCCCCACATACTGTGTACTACTCTCTGAGCTTTGATGAGATACACATTCGAAAGCAGATCATTCACAAAAACGATGGGTTTGTTGGATTTGTGGAGTATGGAAAAATCATAGCCCAAACTGAACGTAATGTAGAAGCGTCGGCGGCATTGTTCATGATGGCTTCAGAAATCAATGGAAAATTCAAGATTCCAATTGCATACATTCTTACGAATGGAATCACTGGAAATGCTCTTGCAGAATTTATTAATGCAAGTCTTCAGAAAATGCACAATGCTAATGCCCGCGTCTTGAATATAACTTGTGATGGACTTTCGGCAAATATTAAAGCTGTTGAGCAACTGGGAGCACAGTTGGACCTTTCTAAGGAGTTAAAAACTCATATTGAGCATCCTATTAGCAAGCAAAAAGTATATGTAATTCTTGATCCTTCACACATGTTCAAACTCCTACGTAATACATGGAAAAAATATGGAACCTTATACGATGAAGCCGAAAATGTTAGTCCTAGTAATGTATGAACAAATGTAATCAGAATGCCATATTTGCATAAATTAACTTGATTTTAATCTCGACTTGATAGGAAATAACATGGGATCTAATATCTCGACTTCATGAACTACAACTAAACGAGGGATTAAAAGCTGCAAATAGACTTACTTCCCGTCATGTCGCTTTCGAAAATCAAAAAATGAAAACCCGTTTTTGCGTACAGGTGTTAAGCAGTTCCGTATCCATTGCACTCTCATTATGCTCACAACTCAAGATTGAGGGTTTTGAAAATGTTGAAGGCACAAGAAAGTTCTTGTCATTGATGGATCGGTAAAAAATTAAGTAATATACGTACTAATGTATTTTTAAATGTGTAAAGTTTCATGTTGTGCAATATGCTTATAGTTTATTCGATGCGTTGAATTCGCGGTATTGTGGAAAAGGATTTAAAGCTCCTCTAAGAATTAAAGATTGAGGGTTTTGAAAACATTGAAGGCACAAGAAAGTTCTTGTCATTGATGGATCGGTAAAAAATTACGTAATGTACGTATTAATATATTTTTAAATGTGTAAAGTTTCATGTTGTGCAATATGTTTATAGTTTATTTGATGCGTTGAATTCGCGGTATTGTGGAAAAGGCATGGAGCAAGAGGATACGACCTCAAAAATTTCGTCACTTGGAACCATTGCATCTCTGATGTCAGAAGATCACCAATCGAGTCTACGAATTCCTTTAGAATGTGATGAGTTTCATGTTGTGCAATATGTTTATAGTTTATTTGATGCGTTGAATTCGCGGTATTGTGGAAAAGGATTTAAAGCTCCTCTAAGTTCCACTAACGAAAAACATTGGTCAGCTATGTTCCAAAGTTGCAAATCCTACCTGCAGAATTTAAAAATTCGAGATAGCAAAGGCAATCTAGTATTTCTTGCGAAAACCCGCAATGGCACACCCATTAAAGGTTTAATTTGTTCGATTACAAGTGTGGAGGGCATTTTGAACGAAATTGTTCTTGACTCGAAGGGAAGTTTAAAGTAAGTAGCAAATGAAATCGCAAATATTAAAATGTATTTTATTATAAGAACTACATTTTAAATACATAGGTATCTGCCTACCTACAAGATATCTCAAGACATGCTGGAGCTATTTTTTGGTGTAATTAGGTCACGCTTTGGCTATAACAATAATCCGAATGCGCTCCAGTTGCAATATGCGTTGCGAAGTATACTTTGTATGAAGTCTATTTCAATTAACACGGGCAACTGCATTGAGCAAGAGGATACGACCTCAAAAATTTCTTCACTTGGAACCGTTGCATCTCTGATGTCAGAAGATCACCACTCGAGTCTACGAATTCCTTTAGAATGTGATGAAAATGAGACATTCAAATACGATGATTTATCTTCATTTGTTGGAAATATAGTGGCGTACATAGCTGGACATGTCGGAAGGAAGTTATGCCAAATAATGACATGTCCACTATGCATTCTAAAACTTTACCCTACAGAGGAAGACATTCCCAAGCTTACGGAAGATTTTCTTCTTATCCAAGAAAAAAACAATGGAGGTTTGTTTATACCCTCATTTAACCTGCTCACAGTGTGTAAGATTGCTGAACAAGTTGTGCGTGCACATCACCAGACAGGTTTGAAAAACATGGACAAATCCGCGATGATTCAGAGTGTTTTATTGGAATGCAATAAGTAGGGGATTTTAGAGAGGCTGTTTTGTTCAGCAAACGATGGCGCTACACATCCGATAGAATTAGCTCGTAAAATCACTCATGAGTTTACGTCAATTAGAATGTACCATATAGCTAAAGAATCAACATTTAAAATTAGTCCAACTACTAATAGAAGTGTTTGCACGAAATCTGTGCACTTTAGTGGAAATTAGTGTGTAGTAAGTTTGTTGTTTTTCACAATTTTCGTTTGGGTAAGTGTTATTGCATGCATAATAAACGCTTCAGTTGTTAACTTAACAAGTAATTTCACTGGGAGTGCATGATCCTAACGTCATCGTCAGTGTGGGTTAATCGAGTCTGTTTGGGGATGTTGATACGTACAAGTACTCACATTTACCTTCAAAACCCTGCCGATGTTTATAAAACTCAATGTGTTTCAGTTGTCAACGATATCACGGTCCGCCCAAACTTCTAAATCTAATTAATTTATTGTCACAGTCACAACGTCATCCCTATCTTTTGTATTGGAGTTGCTCTTCTAGGTATATATACAGATTGTCTGCTCGAAAAGTATCTCATTGAAATATTTAATATTTTAAAAACTATCAAACCGTTTTTGACCAACCAAAAATTGCCAGAAAGTTTAATTTATGCAAAAAATGAAGGAATCATTTTCAGACGCATTTTTTTC
>JAHZNA010002537.1:0-10596 GCA_027743935.1 Sinodicranocentrus sp. ZH6
AACTAATATTGAACCAACTCTTCAGTGAGCCTTGTAAGTTGATCTAAATCAATTTTTCTATGATTCATATTGTAGCAAGTTATT
The DNA here is from genome assembly GCA_027743935.1 of Sinodicranocentrus sp. ZH6. Lineage (NCBI taxonomy): Eukaryota > Metazoa > Arthropoda > Collembola > Entomobryomorpha > Entomobryidae > Sinodicranocentrus > Sinodicranocentrus sp. ZH6. Next base: position 85 of record JAHZNA010002537.1, read on the forward strand.
AGGAGCTGGTGTATCATCTCCCTCCGTCCTTTCTGTGTTGAACGAAAATTTCTGAAAGTGTAAAGTTATCAAAATCGCACTCTGACATGATCTTCAAGAATTTATGTTTTTAGTAAAATTTAAAATACATGGAAAACTACCTTGCCATTGTCGTTATTGAAATTTAACGTTCACTTTCTTTCTGGTCGGATAACAACCGCTGTGAATGCTTCAAAAATTTATCAATTACTATTTATAAGTTCAATTAGAAATTAAAATATAATATCGTTTCACAAGACCATGCACACATCATGAAGTAAAAATGTGTATAAATATTATTCTACGTGTTATGGATGACTGTGTGGCACTTAAGAGTTGCATGCAGCCGAAGCAGCATCATTTGAGAAAGAAATGAAGGATAAATTAATGAGCAAAAGACGGACGTGTCGAGGAAAGTAAAATTTAAATGATTTCTTACACAGACTAAATTTCTGGCTAGAGTGATATACGTGAAATGACGTCGATGCAAAGAAGCCGTATGTAATTTTATACTTATATGAAATTTTGAGCTGTCAACATTGAAATATTTTTTATATAAATCTTTGTATACATCTTTAAGCAGATATTTTAGTAGTATTTGTACCACTTCCAGGTATGACTTCCACTATTTATATTTCGAGAAGCATAAATACTTATTCATGCTGTCCTAGAATAACAATCTGCTACCAAAATCCATCCATTCCTGTAACATAATTCATCTGATTTTGTGAGGCTTCTTGCAAATTAATCACAAAACCTTTTTTATCTCTTCATTAAAGCTTTATGCAGCTTTTTTAAAGCTGCGTTTGTGAAGCAATAATCGAAAATGCTAAATCATCAATAAATTTCAAAAAAAAATTATTTGCAAATGCAATTACAACAAATTACACTTAAGTTTGCCCATAGCTAGTTACTTTTCGACTTAACATGAAAGTTGCTAAATCTATCGTCTCGTCAGTAAGCAGCCTCATGATATTAAGGTAATGCAATAACCATATGCCGTTGTTGTGTCTATTTCAGATGTTTAATGGAGATTCAAATAATCAAATAAATAATAAATAGAGCGAATATAAGTATATTTATTCAAAAATTTATTTCTCTTTTATGTAATATTCTCTAACAAAATGTTTGGTTTATTCGAAAAGAAAAAGTTATTTTAAACAATTCAGTAGAATCCAGCCGTCAATATGTATCTGAAAGTATTTTGTACATTCGTCTCATTTTTATTACTCTGTCATTCATAGAATATTTTGGAAACTTTGGCTGCAAACACAACAATTTCGGCTAATTATTCAACTTTTCTGGCCCTAAATTTAACTACGTCAGTTCCAACAAGCTCATCAGCGAATTTTCCGGAATATTACATTTACTTTTTATTGTTGCATTGTTACTGAAAATTAGTGAAAAAATATCCATTACTTTTATCTTTATCTGAATGGGAGTAAATTCACTTCAGTATAGCATTTGCGAGTATATGTCATATGTACGTGATTTAATTTTCTGTGTTATGACATATTTACCTTCAAATTAGAAGAATTTTATTGGTCACATGCAACAAAGAAAACCTTTCAAATTGACAGCAGTTATCTATTCCAAAATAGGAAATGAAATCATATCATTACCTTTCGATATCATGCAGCGCAACATAAAATCACTCTTGTAATGAATAAAACTAGTTCTTTATAACTCCTATTAAGGGCTTATATTAAATAATTAACATAATTAATATCAACTTGAATTCACATTCGGACGAGAATGGACAAGATGATTGAAGATTGTATTCAGGAGGATGATCAAAACCTTAATGATCATGAGAATGAACACTGCCCTGAGGATGATGCTCATGCTGAACAGTCTGAAAATCAACAACATTTTACAATTAAAGTAACTAGTACAATAAATTAAATTTTGAAGTAAAATGCACAATTAAATATATTCGTACTAAAACCTCTCCCTCATTAAGGTTGTGTGTGGGCTCCATAAACATGATGATGATGATGATGAAGATGAGTAATATCGCCTGTTTAAAATATCAAAATACATGGTTTAAAAATTAACATAAATGCTCTTATTTAATTGNATGAAGATGAGTAATATCGCCTCTTTAAAATATCAAAATACATGGTTTAAAAATTAACATAAATGCTCTTATTTAATTGACTACTTTTTAGTTTTTACACTACAAAGGCACAAGAGGAAAAGAAAGAATATGCCATCCAAGCTAGAAGCTTTCGGAACATTTTGAAACTGTTAACGTACAACAAAGGTAAAAAAGTTTCTACGAGTTCTTTGAGAGATTTCATTGAGCTATGTAGAGTGTCTGATGAAGCTGACTGGGATTTGAGGCTTTTTATTCTAGGCTTAAATACACACTGTGATTGTGAAAATGAACAGAAATGATGACAGACTGAAGTTTAGAAATCAAAATTCGGTAATAAGTAGCATATTTTTAGTAAAATTAATAAAAAAATGAAGTATATCAATTCATCCTAGTCATCATCACAGTCACAATCGCTTGAGCAAGGACAACAGCAACATTCAATGTATTAACAAATCCATGAGAAACAACTGCAACCGTCATCCTTTCAAAAAAAGAAATTTAAATACTTTAATTAATTACAATCAGTAATAAAACGATTCATTTTTAATAAGACTTTATTTTTAATTATATCAGTTTACCAAATCACTGCTATGATCACCTGGAAGATTATTTTCAGCCAAGCCATCAGCTAAATCCTCAACAAAATCATCGTCATCCAAGGCTTGTAAAAAGTGTTTCTGTCAGTTTCAAAGATATTTTAGTAGGACGAATGACTTAATATTTTTAAATTGTTGAGATTCTTGCCATTTCTAGTTTCTCCTTGAATCGTATTCCATGAGGAGATTCACCAATTAAAATTATTTCCATTACATCTTTCGAAAATTTATCTACATCCTTCTCAACAAAATTGTTGAGATTCTTGCCATTTCTAGTTTCTCCTTGAATCGTATTCCATGAGGAGATTCACCAATTAAAATTATTTCCATTACATCTTTCGAAAATTTAGCTACATCCTTCTCAATCACAGTAAGCTTCATAGCTTTCTCCACTAAAGACTTGAATTGGGGTAGTGTAAATCTTTAAGACAAATTCATCAAGTTTAGCATTAGTCCAACTTTCTCAAACATAATTATTCAAAGATTATACTTAACCAACTGTTCAGTGAGATTTGTAAGCTGATCTAAATGAATCTTTCTATGATTAACATTGTAGCAAGGTTTTAGTATATTGTCTATCATCACCCTCCGCCCATTTCGTGTTGGTGGAAATTCTCTGAAAGTTTAAAATTATCAAAATCGCCTCTGGCATTATCTACAATAAATTCATTATTTAGTAGAAATTTTAAACACATTGAAAAAATACTTTTCCATTTTCCAGTTTAAGGTTGTATTTTCCCTCAGGTTAAGGATGATCCAAAAATTTCCCAATTCCTAATTTAAAGAAAAATCACTTCTTGTGTGCTAGGTTCCGTTATTGGAATTACGTATTGTCTCATACAATACAAATATAAAACAATAGTCAAAACTGGACTTTCATTAAACTTCAAATTCTTATAAATCTTACACATAAGTTCTAACTAAATATAACTAATAATTAAGAATGTTTAGGTAAAATTATTCAAGCGATCTGAATCAATCTCTTGATAAATATCATTTTATCAAGCTTTTATAGTATTACTCGCGAGAATGATAAGCATTAAAATTGAGTATATCAAAAATTACCTTGCAATGTCAATTATTTATCCACATTTAAATGTAATCAGATGTGATCGGGGTTTACTGGGTATTTAGTAGGCAAATATGTCACTGGAATATTTTGGCCCAGTCGTTGTCTCATAAAGACAAAATTGTGAGAGGTAAATTAAAAGTGTGGTTATCTGGTCAGGTGAGGATAATATTTTATGTTATCAGATTCATTTATCAATTTGATAACTCTTTTGGTTGATCAATGTAAATTAATTCTGTCACCCTAATTCTTTTATTTCACAGAATAAGAATCCTAAATCTCTAGTTTTGCTCATGTAATAGTTATTTTACAGAAATAAGTTTTTTTCCTTCTTTTTCTGAACATTTTAGATTTGGATATTTACAAATTACGCTACGTTTATGTTTAACAAATCCTTAAATAACTGAAGCAGACTCAAGGAATAGTAAGTTCTTTTTTATTGCTTATCGTATAAATCATAATAAAGAACAGAATATATTACACACGAACATTAGCTATCAACGGATTTCAAAAAGCTATTTACTACAAAACTATTGCTTATCTATATAGATAACTTCATCTTGAGTCAAAATTTATATCCAAAATATGTAGCAAACATTGCTAAACCAAACCATCAAACAATCTATCAACTAAATCATCAACCGAACCATCAGTTCCATCTTCACCAAAACCATCTTCTTCTTCCCAAAAGTCATTTTGTTCCAGAACTTGTATAAAGTGTTTCTATTGTTTCATAAATATTGTTTTTCATAGTAATGGGGATTTTTAATTGTAAAACATTTTAAATTGTTCAGATCACTTACCATTTCTAGTTTCTCCATGAATCGTATTCCGTGAGGAGATTTTCCATTTAAAATGCTTTCGATAATGTCTTTCGAACATTTTTCTAAATCCTCCTCAACCACGGTTAACTTTATGGCTTTTTTCACTACAGATTTGAATTCTGAGAGTGTAAATCTTTAAAAAAAATACATCACGTTTGTTTAGTACTAATATAATTATTATTTACATAATTATTTAAAGATTATATTCAACCAACGTATCCGTCAGATTTGTAAGCTGATCTAAATCAATCATTTTATGATTAACATTGCAACAGTTTTTTAGAGTCTCGTCTAAAATCTCCTTTTTTACTTTCTTTGTTGGTGGAAATTTTCTGGAATTGAAAATTTAAAATATTCCAATTATTAAATATTACTAAGCACTGAAACTGAAATATATGAAAAAATACTTTGCCATTTTCGTTGCCATTTAATTTATCAATTTTTCAGGGTATGGTAATATAAGTGCAGCTCAGAACGTTGTTAGTAGTGCAGTGTGCACAGTATATTAAATCAGATAGTGTAATACATTTTTATCCCAATTGCGTCAGTGTAGCTTGGAAATCGCAAAAACTGCACTTTTTTATGCCTTTACCTCAGCTTATCTGGAAAAATTGACGTGAATGGAACTAGTCATTGCAAGATAAGACAAATCGAACTGCATTGATTCAATTTTGTCAATAGGAAAAAAAACTCGCAACTCAGGTAATATTTTATTAGCACCTACTTGATTGATTTTCGTTTAACATGTGTGCCATATTGTGCCATCATCATTTCTCCAATCGCGAATCATCATCTCCACCACATGAGCAAGGTTTGGAAGGAAGATAAGGAACACGAGCATGAAGCCAACCAACTGGAAAATATAGCTGGAAAAATCCGGATCCAATATGTTCCCTCATCAATGAGAAGCAAAAGTCACACATGCAGCAGGTGATACACATACATGGGATATATTCTCATGCTTCTTACCATGATATTTGCAGTTAATTACTTATACTCTAATGGACTACATGCATAGGCAATTATTCCAAATCTGTGACGAATTGTAAGTTAAATGATAATATTTTCGGGTATAAGCTTGAAAATATTTTAATTGTTAAGCGTCATTTAGAAAAACTGGACAACTACTGGTGAAAAAAATCATATAAAATAATTGGTAACTGGAAATAAGCTCAAAGAGGACCGTCACCAATATTTCTTTATATTGTGGAATGTAAAGTCAAATATTTAGTTGACTCTTTTCTCAGCAGCAATCAAAACAACTCGCTCCACTCAGATGCCCTCATGACTTTCATTAACATGGTTTTATTATTATTAACAGTAATTAACTCGTTTAAATTAGATTTACTCAAACTAATTTTATTTTTCAAAGTTGACGCCAAATCATAAATTGAGAAATGAGAATATAATAAATGAATTAACCTTATTGTAATCGAATCTTTATTGCCTTGTAACAATTTGCAATGAAAATAACCTCTCAACTTTGCAAGTACTAGTAATGGTCTTCATAATCATAATCGTACTCGTCTTCGGTTTCATACTTTCCGCAGAAATCGCAGCATCCAAAACGCACATTGTTGAGGGCGGTATCATCCCCATCGGGCCCTAAAAATGAACACAGTAAAGTTTTCCTTTAATCAATAATTACACAAATATAACATTTGTATATATATTTCTTCATACCTAATGAATCCATTTGAGTTTGAATTGCGCAAATTGCGTGGTTGCAAGGGCACTGAACCAAATCCCCATACTTTCCAGGAACGCTGTCCCCGTCGCACTCAGCATTTTTCTCTCCACGACCGCTTTCATCGCAAATAACTCGAATGTTGTCGGTTGCAGTGCAGTCAATACCTTTTCGCGTTTCCGGATCTACTCGTAACTGAAAACCGTAAATGTAGCCAGGATAGCAGGAAAATATTTTCCCTTCCGTTCTCTTTGGTCCTTGGGTACTTGTTATGGTTGGACATTTGGGGTCGCTTGGATCTCCACAGAAGAGCTTTATAGCAGTCATGCCAATATCGTCTTTTCTAAATGTGCGGTCTTGATACGGATCATAGTTGACTTGAATAGCTTGGGCATAAGTGTACCCTGGACACTTGTCGTAAGGTCCCCAAATCCCCCAGTTTGTAACGGGAGGGGATGATATGTTTACAATGGAGTAACCATTGTTGTAGTAATCGTGATTGTAGTCGTTGTAGCCGTAGTTGGCAAACGCAAGGCTGCCAAAAGAAATGAGAATGAAGACAATCTTCATTGTGTTGTTGTGATAGGAAGGTGGGGGAGTTTTGGAGTTCGAAACAAAACTGGATTTGGAATGGTTTTTGGAGGAGGATGTTCCCGTATTTATACTAACAAGGAGGAAAACTTTTTTGAACAGGAAAAGAAAATAATTGACATGTTTTGCTGACTTTGATTCAAAAATAGGTTGCAGAGTTGGTTTAAACAATTAATAAAATATTTTAGCTGGCATTAAAGAAAATTAAAGTGGATTTGAAAGCCAGAAATGACATGAGTAGTATTATTTGATAAAATAGTTGATCATGCAATTTTGAATTAGTTGCTTGATTAGAGTATTTTGAAGGATTTTTTGAGGAAGAAACTCAAATTAATTACATTTACAATATTAGAAACTAAATAGGGCATATTAAAAACATGGGTGGTATTACATGATGAAATAGTTGATTTTGCATTTTAAATAAATAGTAGGCAGATTGCATTTTCCCGAAGGATATTTGGAGGAAGGAAAAAGTAAAATAATTAGCCTTGTTGATCTGTACTAGTTAATGAAGCACATTTGACTACTGTGTTTTTGTACGATATACGTACGATTTTGGTTATCCTTTACTCAAGGAAAAGTTATGATAATATTTTAATAGTTTTTGAATCAGCACATAATCTTTATTAAAGTAAAACTAGAGCATATCTTTTCCTTCAGAAAATGCGGACGGAAGAGGAAAGCTGAAAGAAATGCAGTGTCATGAGTTAATACTTAACATCAGGTTTTGGAATTCGACAATTTTATCCTGACGGTAATTTTAAATGCTAGGCTTAAACAATGGAATATTCTAACTTGTTCCAAAAACCACGTTACTCAGTCCCGAATGACATGAACCACTCTTTTGGCTGAGCAGACCAAGCTTCTTTTTTGTATGGTTTTTGGCTATTCCTGGAAAAAGCTTGTTCCCCATAATGCGACAATCCGTCATGGGGAAATTGGTAAATGCATTTAATCTAGAAAAACAAAAGAAACATATGGAATTCACAATTCTACAAATATTTATACAATTCCATTTTTTTACAGATACCCTTTCCTTCCACGAAATAGGCTCTTCAGAGACAAGATAAGGTGCCGGGTTATCTGCCAACTTGCTGACAATATAAATTGCCGTCAACCAAAGCGTGACTAAATTTTGCAACAATGGCCGTGTCATTTGCACCCAACTTTCCACTCAGGTCTCCCCTTCTCAGAAGTGTTTGTCGTCATCCAAGATATCACCCAGCTTTGAAGACTTCCTTGGCCAAAATCCTTTAAATTATATTCCCTAATGTGCCAACTCAAATGAAGCTGTTGAGGGTGACAATGAGCGTAAAAAGAGTAGCCCCCGTACGTTGTCAGATATCCAAAGAGATTTCTATATTTATCAGAATGTCCTTCCGAAAATAAGTTGTGGAAGTGGGCACTAAACTCTGACACTGTAATCGGGTACCCTTCCAAGATCCAAACTTGTGCTGCATTGACGTTCGGAAGTTCATCGCTACTCCCTTTACTCATGATGTAGTCCGCGATCCCATCCAACCCACGGTAATTATTTCTTTTGAGAATTTTCGTCACAATAAACTGCCACAGGGTTTTGTACACCCATAAAATAAAAGTCACTGGAAGGATAAAAATTATGATGGGGATCCAGAGGAAAAAATTTATAATCCCCTAGAGGAATCCTGTTTGGACCATGGCTCTATTGTAAAGCAGGTTCTGCTGATGATTTGCCAATATCTTTTTAGGTAGAAAGCTCTCCTCTCGAAATAGTGCAGATGAGATGATGCTGGGGGGGACTTAAGAGAAACTGACCTTTATCTGAGATTTCTCTAGCTGTTGAAAAAATGAAAAAAGTTGTCTCCACAGAAAAACCTGTTTTTTATCATTGCCTCGTGCACAAAAACCCTGCTGAGATTACTGCTTCTTTCCGTAATACACATTGTCACCCATGTAAAAAGCTCTTTTCAATGGAATTTCTGTGATTTTAATGTAAAGGTTCATTCGCAAGTTCATTGAACGAAAAGCTATGAATTATACAATGCAAAATTAAGCTCACCACATGCAGGAAAGGAGTAACCACCTGTTTAATCAACAGTGTAAAAAAATGAAATGACAGGTAAGCACATTCACTTCCATTCAACCAACTCTTGTATGAATCTCTGTGAGTGCATTCAGCTCATTTAAATAACTGGAAGGAATATATTACGACATTTATTAACCTACGTCGATTAATTTTAAGTGTGCATAATGCACACTCATACTCACATTAGTTGATAATATGCATTTCCGGCTAACCATATGCATAATCAATCAAATATGTTCAAGCATCATTGGTGAGGTAAATCAAAAGAGAGAATGCCTACAATTAGGTGACCTGAAGCATTGTAGGATTCAATAATAATATTTAATAGGACTGATTATACCTGCATAATATTTAGATTTAGACTGCATGCCTGGATTTGACAAGGAAGGGAAATGTTAAGTGGAGGAACGCATTTTAGTACTAGTATTCCACTCTTGCAGGTGCCCACGCACAGTACAACTCACAATTATTTAACAAGTCTGTACAATATATAAGGCATTCCTCTGCCTCGTGACTGGATTTCCCTACCTAGACCTTACGAAAAGAGACGTAATACATACTCTTGCACAATGCATTATTTTCAACTTGAGAAAATGTCGGCTGGATTATGATTACAAAGCATAAGAGTTTTTTTTGCAATTAAATGGTTGGGAAACAACGGTTAATCAATATCAACAAAGGTTTTTTTAATTGTCAACTTTGAACTAAGTTGACATTCAACAACTTTATTTCTTTCATACGTATAAAATCAATCTAATACAAACTACTCAGGGACTGAATATGGATTCTAATATTATTGGCGTCAGAATTTACCATGATTACATGAAATAAATAAAAAGATTACGCAAATAAAAATTATCAGTACTTTTCATCACTGACATTTGCAAACTCATACCCAACCACAACAAACTGTACTTTAGTTTCCAGGTATCTATATTGTGATCAAATTAAAAGATGTAGTCTTGTTTTTATAAAGTGTATAATAAATATAGCATGTATTATCATGCTTTACTTTTATACCTACATGTTATATAAAATAGGCATAGTTAGTTATGTCATATTCAAGTGTTTAAGTGAGATTAAAAATGATATACATTGACTCACCATCACATGCTTCACATTTACTCACTAATGTATTTGAATTTTACTTTAATATTCTCTTTGCTCTTACTTTGCTGCATTTGCAAGAGCTCCAGTTCTGTTTAAAATCTTACCATCGCTCATTGTTTGCTTAGGGAACATGAAGTTGAAAATATTCTTTTCATTTCTCGCAATATTTATTCTCTGCCATGCATCAAATATATTTGCGACGTTGGCTGAAAATACACCCATTCCGGGAATAAATTCATTTACTCTTGCTCAAAATTCAACTACTCCACGAAATTCAACTACTCCGCGAAATTCAACTACTCCACGAAATTCAACTACTCCATCTCGAAACTCAACTACTCCATTTCGAAACTCAACTACTCCAGCTTTTAATTCAACTACTCCATTTCGAAACTCAACTACTCCAGCTTTTAATTCAACTACTCCATTTCGAAACTCAACTACTCCAGCT
>JAHZNA010002538.1:0-57799 GCA_027743935.1 Sinodicranocentrus sp. ZH6
TTATGCTCGTAAATGCGAAATTAATGCGCATGCATTTTGTATTTTTTATCTTGTAACAAGGAACACTGTACTAATTCCCAAAGGCGGAATCACGACTCACATCGAAACTTTAAAATAAGTGAAATACATGTGAGCATAAAAATAATAATGATATAGTGCTGTACTTGGCATATGAGATGTGATGGTGGTCTCGTTTGTTTTTCAACTTTCAACACCAGCTATACAAATGTCCGTTTGCTGAGTCAATAATTGAGCCCATTAAGTTCACATTCGACTTTTTCAATCATTCAATACAATCAGTTGTGACCTCGATTCGATCAAGGAAAACTTAGTCTTAGCAAAACTGCTGGGCTTGATAAACTCACATGAAGCATAATTCATTCTATTTTTATCACGGTTTACGGCTTTCATTAGGATTTCCCTAGTATTTTGCATAATTTCTGATTTTCACTGCACAAAAACTCTCTGGGATACTGGCACACTAACTTATTAGGTAGTTTAGTTTGACGGGGAAAGCATGTAATTCTATAGACCGTAAAAAGTAAACTTTGTCATTACGAAATAACATGTGATGAATTTACTCCCTTTTAAACTTTCTTCATCTGACGTCTTACAAATCGTACTCAATAGATTTTACAAATAAATTCATTCCCATATAAGGTTCAATTTATTCAAGTTTATCCTCACCACACGAAAACAGTCAACAAAGAAAAATCTTTAAAGTTTCCTAGATTAAAACCAACTTTAGACAGGTTCATTCTTAGACAATATGTTTATCCACCGGAGCAGGCCTAATTCAGTGTTCGATTAATGGTTGACACTCTTCGGAAATCCTAAATACCCTAAGCCAAAAATTCATATGTACTTATCTTACTCTCAAAATCACACAAAATACCCCTTGAGAGTCTTTCCCTTGGAAGAGCTTTTCCTCTAATTTATTCCCATGTATACTTTAAGTATTCTCATCATAAGACGAAAATGGTAAGCCAAGTCAGTTTCTCAACTCGTGAGAGTTGTGGTGAAGATGCACAAGAAAAAATTCAATAGAGTACCTAATACACTTCAGCCCTTACACATTTTTTTCCAATATTAATTCAAACGATCTTAAGTAAAATCCACTTTCCCTCATGTTCTCTCTACAGTCAATTCCTGAGTAGCATTTAATGTGCTTTTATATCCGTATGACTTTCATGTCTACCATCAAAATACAGTGTACATCCGCCATTCACTGTTTTCCTTCCTTCCGCCTCACTATCACCACTACTTTCTCTTGGATGGGTCCATGGGGCGCAGCTAAAGTCAAAGTCTTGATTCATTTCCGATTCGCTAGATTGAAATAGACATTTTATGGGAAACATGTGAAGTGGTTTTTATCCGAGTAACGTGAGCCCCAGCATCGTACATCACATACGCCTTGGATGGAATATACTACCATCCTGATTTTATTCTTTAGGCGCACTCGAGCTAGCCTCCAATAAGCCAATTCTCCTTCTCTTTTTATTTTTCCTTCATTTAAGTCATGAGAAGTAGGGTATGCGGTGCAGTGTGAAAGTAAAGCGGCAATGGCAGCAGCCGGTGCCAGAAACCGTCCTCGAAAAACATATTATCCTGGAAAGTGTATTTCTTCCTGTGAATGTCTGCTTTTACATCTTGCGTTTTATAATATGTAAGGTTTTTTCCCTCGAGTGTCGAACAAACACACACATACACACACTCTCACATATTATGATGACGGAGATGTGTTGCGAGTTTCTCGTTCCGAAGCCAACATGTCAAAAGCGGCTTTCATGACGAATGATACAGGAAAAGTTGTCAGTGTAGGCAAACGCGCTCTTGTACCTACTCACCCACAATACAACTTTTCCCATAACAAACAAACCAAGAAGCTAACCGAGAATGGAAACTCTTGAAGAAGTCTTACATGATTCGCGAATCACCAAATACTTGTAACAAAATATATGTATACAAAAGAGCTTTGTGTTGGATACACACAAGTAATAAAAATTCGAAGTGATGCACTCTCGGAAATATATCCAGGAGCAGCTCGAGCATCCCGTATCCTTGTAATCCTATCGTTATCATTAGACTCTGGCTGCATATGGGTCATCATTTTCTTTGAGAATAGGGAAACCTACGTACATACATGATATTTAGACTCTGTTCTCTACTGCGTGTATATCGCTCAGTGAAAGTTTTCCCACTTGGTCCTGATCTGATCATCCGACCATGCTTGTTTAGCTGAGGGACGGGGATATGACATAAGGCTTGAAATATGAAGTCCTTATTTCTCAGAATAACTTACCCTACAATTCATTTCCCTTTCTAGAAATATGCTCTACGCGAGGTAGTAAAAAAGAAGACGAAATAATCTCATGGAAGGCTTCCTTCTAATACTTGAGAAGGACCTGGCAAATGGAGGACTCGTTTGCTTGGTATTGTTCCAACGTGTGTTTCCAACCTTACATCATTCCAGGAAGAAGGAAAGAAGTTGGACAGTATTTGTGAGAAGAAAACATAATGTTTTAATACCCAAGCATTATCTCAATTTACACGTCCCAAATACTCTCGTTTATTGCAATGATGATGAGAAAAGCGAGAGAGTTTACAAAACAAGATAGACTTTTGCAAGAAAGGCTATTTACGGAAGAAATGGAGAAAATAAGAAACAAGGCACATGAGCCACGATGATACCCTATGGAAGTTGTGTTTTTCTCTAGTAGAACTTCCACGAAAAGAAACGTTCCACCAAAAAGGGACAAAGTCTAAAAAATAAAACACGGATGGTTTAGTCCTATCTGCAAGGGTAGACCTTGAGGAAGGAACTTTAAACTCTTGTCCTGATAACAGCATTTGTATAAAGTAAACTAGGTTATTGTAATGCATGCTATTATAAGGAAAAAAGTGGGGCATATGCCTTGGAATGGAGTGAAAAGTTGTAAGAAGATACATATAATTCCCAGAAATAGTATCATCATCCTTTCAACAACTTCTTTGCCAAAAAATAAAAGAGAAGAAGTGAAAGCTGAAGGATGATGGGGAAGAAAATATCGAGTCTAAAGTACTTTCACCACCATAACCACCACAAAGAACAATACAGTCTGGTAGTCACGCTGTTACAACATTTGTTGTGACTCCTACACATGCTGGGTTTGGGTGAAGATGTTGCAAAAAAATTCCCTTTGTTGCCATTCATTTCAAGACTAAAAAGGCCGTTGGCTGGGAAGGAAGTTGGGATTTTCCTTTGGATGTCTAGCCTCGTACACAAATTTTGACTTGGGTAAGAAATGAAAGGGAAGTGTAAGTGCCGGAGTCAGTCAAGTTGAAAGGATAGATTTAAAGGAATTCTGGATCTGTTTGGACTCTGCAGGTATTAGAGCATGGTCATCCTCTTCTTTTCTTCTTTGACACGTATACAGCACTTAAAGTGGGATAGAAGTTGAAAAGGAAACTTTCTTGAGGGGTTGTGTACTTTTCAAAATGCAAGTTAGTAGGATTAACGGCTCCTTGTCTATTCTAAATAGTAGCATATTCAATCTTTAAATGTGGAGTTGGAAGTGGGGAAAAGTTTGGGAAAATACGAATCGTAATTTAACTTGAAATCAAGAAGTGAAAAATTCTTTTCTTAAACTCAGAGATTTTGGACCTGAGTTGCCAAGCGGAGACTTGAAAGATATTACGCTGAAAATTTGTACATGGATGTATTTTGATGTGAGAATAATGAATTTTGATAAAGAAAAATATGCTACTTTCTATACCCAAATTTCCCAAAATTGTAAAACGGCAAAATAAAATATAAAAGTTACCAATTTTTATTGGTTTCATCATTCTCATATTAAAATACCCCCAACTACAAATTTCCATCAAATTTTGACAACTTTCAAGTTATAAATGATAAATCTTTCGGGGTTTTTTCAATTTTTGGAAATTTGCGTCTTGAAAAAGAAAATTTTTCATCGGATTCCAAATTTTTGGCATAAAAATACCTCTAAATATAAAAATGTCCTTCAAATTTAAACAACTTTAAAATTTAAAATATTTTGCCACTTTTTCGATCAATTGGGTCAGGAAAATGGCCGATTCGTCTTCCTCACATCAAAATACACCCAGGTACAAATTTTCAGCCCATAATATCTTTCATTTGGCCACTCGGCTCCAAAAAGTGTAGGCTGGACTTATACACACATCAAATTTATTCTATATACGATTTTTAACTTTATGTTCAAATAATATCACAGATTTTGACTGATTTAGATGGATGCTGATTGTGTTTGCTAATATTTGTATACCTTAACATTTCTTGTTCTTGACAGGTTTTATCAATATTCAACATCAACAACATTATGCACTGTAAAACAAACCAATCTATCAGTATTACGAATATTACGTATTTCTACACTAAACAATATCAGTGTCTATTTGACTCACACCTGTGTACACTACATAGTTTGATGCCATGTTTTCAAAACTACATTACGTCTTGCCTGTTACCCCCAAAATCGACGTTTCTTTTAAAAAAAATTATCCTAGTCGAGCAAGCTTCGACGTTGACATTTCCTGGGTCTCCTGATACATTAACTGGCCAGTAAAAGCAAAGTAATGGAGAAATCCTTACTAAACCAGAATAGTTAATCACAATTCTTTCTTTATAATATGCATTTCAGTTCAGATACACAATACACATCTCCCTCAGTTCCAGCATCACATTAAATTCCCATTTGAACACTGCTCCTTGAAAGACGACAAATTGAATTTTTATTCCAAGCAAAAGCAATTCTCATCTGTACACGTCACATGAAACGGGAAGCACACTCTGTGAATTTTAACAGAAATGGAAGTGGCAAAAGACAGGATTTTTTGAGTTTGCAATCCTGTTTTTTATCACACACTTCAAATCCCTGCGATCATAAGTTACCAACTGCTGAGTGTGTTTTAACATATTTCTTTCAGTGCACTCAACATCATAACGTTACATCCGGTAATGTTTGTGTCTCTTGTAGCGTGAGTGACTGTGATTGTATCGTGAGTAGGATTACTTAAGTTTTTCAATGGAAACAATCCAACCCGTGCCCACACAATAGTCTAGCATAAATTATTGTACGCCGGACGTCAAGCTTTTTTTAGCTATATATGTTCTAATCACACTATACATCACATGTTGAATGTTTCTGTATTTAATTATTAGCATGTTATACGAACGTAAATATTTTTTGGTAAAATGAAAATGACAACATGGTCCACCTTTTTGTCGTGTGTAAAGCACCTCTCCTTTGCACGAATACCGTCCAAATTTCGTTAGAAATCCTTGAACAATATAAAAATACAAGGTTAAAGTGTGATTTCAACGAGAGATCCGCTTTTTGTTTTAATCTTATGAAAGTCACTTTGAAACTTCACTCTCGTCCTCCACACTACTACACACACATTGCACCAGTTTATAGGCTTACAAAGTTTCCGGCATGAATACGTTTACGTGCAAACTTCATCGACTTGTGTGCCTAATGTCCCATAAGAATATCACGGGTGACTCGAAAAGGGGAAAGATCATGCCTAATTACTAACTACCCTTCATACTGCGAATAGCTCTGTTCTCCATTAATATGATATAGGATATTGCATAACATGATCGTATTCATAACGCTAATCGTTTTGTTTGAATAAGTAAAACTAGGTTAAACCAAAGTTTAACTTTTTATAAAAACTCCAGGGAAAGATCTAGTCGCGGAATCTCAATTCTTTCCTTTAAAAATGTGAGACTCGAGAGGAAAATATTATACGAACTACTAGCCGCTTTACCTACAAACCCAACCAGTACGTTTGACTTCCTCTCTTCCCCAAATAAAAAAATCCTTTCAGGAAACCGCGTCTAAAAAGTATTTCTTTCCCAGTTATCCGTGAATTCAACCAAAGGGAAGTTTTAATTTCATAAAATCCTCCTTTACAGCAACTCATGATAGACTAATATTCCACACCACGTTTCCCACTAAACTTTTCTCTCGTCTTAGGCTTTACCCACCAACCAAAGAATTTAGAATTTCCAGGGAAAGCTATAAAGCTGCTTTGTGCGCTAAAAACAGTACATTAGAAACATTTCGAAACCATATTTATTATTCATGTTGTTATACATTTCCCGAGAAACACAAAACTGTATAACATCCTGAGTGTAATTTCTTACAAAAAAAACTTTATAAAGCCGGATGGTGCAGTACTTCCAACTAGATTTTTTCCCCTCGCTCACATTCCACTACTCTTAGTTTTTTCCCTGTCCATGTAACTAAAGTTATCTCCTTTTCTTGGTGACTGAATGACTGACTTCAACTTTTTTTTCTCAGAGTGGAGCTCCCCATGCATAAAATGGGGATAGAAAGTATGAACGAGGGAAATGTTTAATTCCATCAGAGGAAAAGTATTTCTCTCTCGGCTTTTCTCAACACCACTGTATGTCCTTTTTCATAATAGTTTCTCTCACATTAACCCATTAAGGGAGCACTAGTGACAGCTTATCGTGCGCTACTCCTTTCTGCCCTTTTTAGAAGAAAAAATCCAGAAATAGTGTAATAACTGTGATGTAGTTTAATCTAGGCTAATAAACTTTTCAACTCGACACTTCTTTCCCTGCATTACTTTCTTTTAGAGAAGCAGTAACGCATTTATTTTGAGAGTTGAGAAAAGGTTATTTCTGCAAGTTAGTTAGTTTGTCCCTACCCTAATGTGTTTTATTCGAGAAGCTTCCTCCCTTTTTTCTTATTACCTCACCATATTGACCTACATTATTCATCCCATACTTTATAACAAGGTTGAAGAGCTATGCTTCTACACCACTAGGCTAAAAGCAGATTCAAGCTGTTGCATTATGAAAAGTTTGAGAAATCAGTAAGTATGACGTGTTTCCTGTTATAACTTTTCATTTCGAGTTTCGTATTATGATACCATCGTATTAGTTAATATCATCATTTTCGGATGTTATCTTGAAACTGTTTGACTTTCAAGGATATTTTTCCATCCTTTTAGCATGATAGTGTAATTCTTCTTCGGCGATGATATCTCAGTGGGAGTTATTATGAATATGCAGTAGTATGTCATCAAAGATGGTAAATTTTAGCGAGACAGTTCCGTAGAGTGTTTATAACACACACAAAAGAACTTTTTTCCCCAGATCTACCTTTTTACCTTGGAAATTGTGAGCTGTATATGTGCAAGAAAAGTTTTGCACGGAATAGTTCAGAAATGTCTTCTTTACAAGTTAGTTTTTTTGATTACTGCCATTTTTCTTTCATTTACTAACTTTTGCCCTATAATATTTTGGCAAAGGATCGCATTTCATTTTCAGCCAAAAAGTCTTGCTGCATTACACGAAGAGAAGAATAAATGTTCTCCTTATTACAGCGCACCATGTAATCTTGGCGTGTATCTTGTCTTTTTTTCTTCGTAAAGTATAGTGTGTAGGTACTCATCTACATAAATTCTATCTTTTTTGATGGCCTTCCTTCCGAGCTGAAAAACTTTTTTGTGCATGCCTCTCCATCCATCCCCAAGGGCGGATACTAGTTGGGGAGAGAGAAAAAACTTGGTTTTTGTATCAATCAGGTACTTTCATTCTATTGTAACAGTGATTATAATAAAATAAGTGTAATGTAATAATAATGGAATGTAATACACAACTTGAAATGGGAAACAGGGCATTGAACTAGTCACTAACTATTACTGTACATGTTACGCTTGCCTACAAACCTCATCGAATCATCATCACCAAGTAAAAAAAAATCCGCTTTAGTATTGAATTGCTCATATGATATGTTGTTTTGTTAGTGGTGATGGTGGTGGCGTGTGGTGTGGCCGAGAAGAAAAAAATTAGAGACATTTGCTATCTACACATAAGAGTGAAGGTAACATAGCGTTTCTTATGGTTGTGTACAAGAGCTCAGTAAATTATTGCTGTTTCTCATCCACCAACTTTAAGCTCCTAATTCATTGATACATTTTATTGATATGATTTTGCCAAAAAAAATCCTTATGCACATAAATGCGAACACGGTGTGAATACAAATATCTGAAAAAATATACACAACATAGAGGTATTAGATATTATGCATGCCCCTCGTAAATAAAAACGGCGGATTTAGGAAGCCAAGAAATAAAACTATCAACTTCATTTCTGACAGTCTGACAGCAAGAGCAATATGCATAGTTGCTGTTTCCCAGCTTGCGGCCAAATTGTGTTCACTATGCACTTTTTTTATAGTATTTATATAAAAAAGGTCGATGCAGTGCAATCATCATAAATAGTACTTTGCGCACGAAAAGTTTCCCTTTTTATTTGACAATAGTAATAAATATATTGGAAATCGTTCAGAGGGCTTTACTTTGCGTGGTAAATTTCTGCAAAGCGAAAATGTGGTGCACCATTGGGATCAATAAATATAAGAGAACTGTGATAATACTTATGTGCATCAGTCTATCAAGAGTTTTGTAGATTCGCGATCATCTAGGAGGTACATAAAGTTTACACAATTTCCCAAAAATGGGTAGTCGTGGTTGTCGTTGTAGGATGTTATTTTCTCATAATCACGAACTACCCCCACTAGCTCATCCAATGTCATCGATTACAAGAGCACATGTTTTCCTTGTGTATGCATTCATGAATAAATACATCAAAATGACAGTCAATTTTTTGCAAGCTCTGTATAAAAAGTAGACTACAAACGGAGAGGGAGGAAATGAATGAAACTAGAGTGGATTGAGTACTATTGAAAAATGAAGTTTCAAAATGATGACTCTTTCAGGAAGGTTTTCGGCGGTTGGTGAGCTACAATAGAAACATTATATAAAATTGGCATGCACACAGAGTAATCGAGATTATTGAGAGTGCAACATCAACGTGAAAGTTCCTTGCCACAAAATGTTATGACCAAACTAAATCGGATCACTAGAATCCCGCTGTGAACAAGTATAAAACTACTTTCAAATAATTTCCTCCTCTCTGAGCCCATTACATAATGAAGATTGTCGTTTTCATCAAGCACGAATGACGAATGTAGGAAACTATTCGTTTGCATCTCATTTTGTATTCATCTAATGCGATCCTTTGAAACATTTCACCTTACAATTTTCGGAAAGAGTGAATTCAAAAGTTTAGATTTATCTCACATATTCTCACGGAGTGACATGACACAAAATTACTCGAATTACTTGCAAAACTTCCTCTACTAACATGCCATTCCTGTCACACTCACTCATACAAAAAAACTACGGTCACATCTCAAACTTTTATTTTTCAACCAAAACACCATTCTAGAATTTCTTTTTTCCAACGAAAATGAAAGGAAATACCTCTCCACTCCCCTCTTTGCACGGTGGTGTGTACACGGTAATCAGCAAGTAAAGGGTGAGCATAAGTCTAACTACATTAACCTTTAACTTTTCCCTATGTATTATACATGTTTTGGTGTATACACACATAATAATAATAACACTTTATGAACACACACACAGATATCATATCATCATGCTTGGCTAACTCCAACAATTCTCTAGTCTTCCTGCCTCGATGATCTACAAAATATAAGAGATGCCAGTCATTGACATTGTGCTTCTCTTTCTTTCCGCCATAGATGAGATAAAAGGGAGAGATACTTAACTTCGCTATGCCTTTTCCTATCCTTCCTTCTCATCATTATCCTTATCAAATGGCATCATTCAACGAGAACATTATCAACATCAACTCCACATCTCTGTCTTCACAAAGTCTTTTTTAAATATTTTTTCCTCAAAAACAAAAAAATCCCTACCCCTTGTAATCCAGCGTGGAGAAAATGGTGAAAAAACAACGGTATTATTTTTCCTCATTTTTAAAAGCAGAGTTGGCTCTAATGGCATGCAACGTCTTTTTTCTTTAGGTTACGCAATGCAAATCTCTCTTAATAGCGTTTGCCACGCTTAGCTTGTGTGCCTTTTTGTCTCGCAAAGTGGTGCCTTATTACACACGTTGAGAGAGACGGTATTTATTTCCTTAAAGATGCTTAAATTACAGTATACATATTACTCTCCTAGTCTTTTCCCATTTTCTTATGTCATTTAGCCATTTATTGTTGGAAAATGTAATGTAATTGCTTTGCAAAGAAGCTCGTTTTTACAACCCAAGTGATAAAAAAATGTCAAACACTTTTCTCTCTTCTCCTAGTCTCTCCTGGGGTCACGCTCTTCCACTCTGATTTCTTTTCTTTGCCGATCTTTCCGCTTAAATGAGTTGTGTAGATTGAATGAATGAAGGAGAGAACATGACGGGTAGTTTGTGTACTTGTACAAGAATATATATATTGCTCACTTCACTTCTTCCTTTTTTATTTCAAGATGGGCTTTTGTTCCTCTTAATGGAGCAACGACAGGAGAGAAAGAAAAAAAATCATAGAAAAAGACCAAAGTCACGACACAACCTGAGAGTTTTCGCTCCTCAGGCGTGATATGAAGATGTTGATGATATTTTCCCTCTCTCCTCTCTGTGATGTGGTTTTTCCTCCGTTTCCCTCCGCTCACTTGTGACTTCTTGTTCTAATGATATCATTCGTTTCGCCTTTCATGATATCCGTAGCCATATCCATTCCTGCTGTTTCCTTCCCTCCCAGTGCTGTTTTTTTCATCTGTCGAGGTGTCTGCGTGGAATACATGCAAGGCAGGACAAGTGTTTTTCTACTTTTTCTTTAACTATCACTACTTCGTGACACTTGTGAAATCGTAATTGTATATGAGAAAAGGGATTGAAGAGGTGACTGCATGCAAAGTTGGGAACCACGTCCCCAGCAAAACCTCACCGCATTACCGCAACACAATAACAAAAGTGTAACATCAAACAAAACGAAAGATTCTCTCATAAAATAATAATCATCCTTATTTTCGTACCTACAAATGGGTACACAAGGACTAGTGACAATACACAATACGGAAGCAATAACAAGATTCTCGACAAAAAACACAAACATTCCAGTAAATAGACCAAAGGAGCGGAGGAAAATGGCAAAGAACATAAAAATTAAATGACTGTGACAAAAGAATTTGTAGAGATTTTCAGCCTTGTTTTCCCTCTGGTGTGGGGAACACAAGTTTTATTTTCAGAGGTAATAGGGATGCCCAAGGAGCTGAACTGTTTACTCGGTGTCGACTTTCTTCTCGCCTCATTCACAAGTTTTTCTTAGTTTTTCCGCTAGCCAAAAATGGGCTCTTTGTCGGTACTTTCAAAGATGTGAGTTTGACGTGGAAGAAAGATGAGACTAGAACAATTTTTGTCGTGAATATCACATTACGTCAAGTCACGTTACATCAACTTTTGTTCAGGATCATTGCTCGTCAGGCAAAGGGCTTAAGATAAATCTCTGACACTACCAGAACGACCCGGTTATCCAAAATACAATGTGTGTGGTTGGTGCAGCTTATGTAAATTCAAAGGGTTAAAGAAAAGTCAGAATGATAGTCATACCGGTTTCTTAGAGAAGCTCTCTACTCACAAGTAAATATTTTTTGTGATTGGATCTGATCCGAAAAAGTAAAGTCATAGTCCATTAAAACTATTCCACTTTGTATACTCTCCTTGATTGATTTAAAACATGAGAATGTGTTTAGCGTATTTTCTCCCTGTTCTCCGCCCAGCTTACTCCAAGTGGAAGAGATTATTTGCATTGAGACGGAGATGATGATGTACTTTACAATTTTGCAGATGCATCCAGCGCAAATGTACAATATTACTTTTTCCTCTTCAATGCAAGGATTTTCTTGGTTGGATGGGTAGGCCATAAAAGCAGTCACATTAGCATATGTCTCAGTGAATTGCTTTCTGTCAGAAAAGCGTAAAAGAGTGCTTTCTGTGTATTCAGCTTTGAGCCATCGTCCTCACATGGAAAAGCTTATATGGTCAGTTGAAAGAGTTGATTTTTTTTCACATTTGGATTTTTCTCTGTACGAGACAGATTTAATCTTTTCCTTTTGGTGATGTTGCATTGTGGCAATGTAGTTTTTTGTTCATGAGTTGCATACAATATTCCAGAAAAAACTTGTTTTTCCATATTCTCCGTAATATACTAGGCTTGTATAGCTGTACCACTACTGCGTCATCAAGTGACTTGGGCGGACTCGCCCATTTCCTACATGGAAACGGAAAGTAGGATGTTAATATAAATCCCAGAAGCGAGAAGATTTTTTTTGCCTAGATTCAACTTGAACTACCACTCCGCCTCCCTTTTTCCCCTTGGTTTTTATCTTTTGTCTACTCTATGGTGTGTGTTGTTCAGTCTCTTGTGTGCCTGCCTTGTAGATTCCTTTGACTGGCTGTCTGTCACCTTCTGACAAAAAGGATTAGGTCACTCCTTTTCCTTCCTTCCTTTTTGTCTCTCTTGACTTTTTTCCTCGACTTTTTCATTATTCTCTGGTGGGTAGTTCGGCACAGGAAAAAGATTGTGCTTGGTTGAGACTCCCTCACGTCTGATTTCATTTTAGGCTATTGCCTCCAAGCCAAGATTGATTTGATTGTATTACCAGCTCATCAACTCAAGTGGACAAGAAAAGACGACAGAGGAAGGGATGTGATCAGGCGAATAAACTGACTATATAGATACTGCAAATGTGTCATATAGATAGAATACTGTCGTAAAACTTTTGTACCTAGATGAAAGAAATCACAACCAGTCTCTTGTTTAACATGACTCCCTTCAAAAGGCAATAATAGAACAGGGCAAACAATTGATTAATGTAATGGATTACGAGAGGCATACGGTTTCCGCAACAGCCATAATCACAAATCAGCTTACAATGTCTGATCTGTGAGACAGGCTCCGCTCATGATGATTTAGCTTTGTATCAGGCTTTTTTCTGACTCTTCAAACTTTGTAATCTCTTGAATAAAAGCTACTGATTTTTTTCGTTTCGAAAACCCTCTTGAAAATAATTATATCAAATTGTAATCTTATTAGTTTCCTTTAACAAAAAACTAATTAAATTCAAAGTTACGAGTTTCTACTTGTTTTTTGTAATTTACCGACTGAGAGCAAGTTAACTGATTAAATTACATAGTTAAAAAAGTGTAAAATGAATTATATCCCAGTCGAATACAAATATTTCACTTTTCACAATCCATAAAGCACAAAGCTTACAAGAGAAACTGCAAATAAAAAAAGGAGTTCGCATAACAAAGTGTGTGTGTAATGCTAAACGCTTGTAATGCTAAATGTTGTGAGGCTTGAATTCGTACCTATTTCAAAAACGAGGGAGGAAGAAGAGTGAGTAGATTGTAAAATGTGATTGATGGTTGATGAGTTTCGCTCCTCTCGTCATCATCATCATCTCACCATCACTTCAAGTAATGTAATCCAATGTGGATCTCTTTTCGCTTCAAGTTTTATAGCTAACTTCAGTGATGGGTGTAGTGTGGGGCGCATTTTCAGCGCTGTTACGTTTTGACCATATCGCATCCCATCAGTGAAACAGGGCGAAGCAGCCAAAAAAGTTGTAGTAGGATTTATATGTACAACAAACAATTAAACTCGACAGAAGAGGAGCGCTGTTTTTGCTCAAAGAGATTGTCTGCTTATATCAGCATAAATACGCGCTTTGTATGATCAATAAATAGGTCTTAAAGATTATTTCACTGGGAATGCACAGAGGCACAAGAGCATAAGAGGATCGTGGAGAGCTTCAGCTTCTTTTACATACATATATACCCTTCTAAAAAAGTAAATTCAGATTGATGTTTGTACTTTCATTGAAATGAGTCTAATGGTATTCCATAAAATAGGCAAACCGTGAATGAAGCAAAGTGAAGGGTTGCTCTGTGAATCAGACCGTTTTTGCAATAAAATCTTATTTTCATTTGGCGAAAATAGGCTTTGAAGCTTAGAAAAGAGAGGCTCAGCTGAAAAATAAGCTGACATTGCATTTCATTCGAAAAGGGAGAATGGAATTGCTTTTGTCAATCAGACATATATATTTTTTTGTTTTAGTAGAGCAAAAGTTTTAATGTATATTCTCCAAGGTCGGACCTAGTCAGATGGGAAATCGATGTAAAAATACTGTTCCAATCTGAAACAATTTTTCCCAATCGGATTTTTCTCGAGTGGTTGCGGCTATGATTTCATTCAATGAGACTTTTTAAGTGTACAAAAAAAATCTATCAAAGTGAATCATCCCACCGTGTAAAGTACACTCCCATTTAAACTATGTATATTTGCATTTCGTATGGGTAGCAGTAAAAGGTTGGTATTTTATGTGGTGAAACCCCCTGCAATAGATACGCTTCTTTTTCTCCATAAAAGAATGAAATTAAAATTGTATCACGACCACTTCACAACTCTCGCAGTAACAATGAGCAATGCTTTATAACCTCGTTCACATTTTCCAACCATTGAGCAATGTACTGCTGTGTCGGAGTATAAAATATTTTTTTGAGCTTTAGTGGATCAAGGTCCTCCATAGTGTTTTGCTGGGAATCGAGATATCGAGAAAATGTAATATAAATAGTTAATAACACACTAAGGTCTGCGCTGATGCTCAGTGGTGGAAACGTGCTTTTGCAAACATTATCTGCATTATACAACCTTATATGCTTATATGCTCTGTCTCATCTCTTCATAGTCATCTTGCAATACCAGGATTCTATGCAAATGCATTTAATATTAGCAACGTAAAAACAACATCTTTCATAGTAAAACCTACAAAACGTTTTGTACTTCAACATTTGAGAAATATAATTTTCTAGCAAGTATCTACCCTCCATAATAATTGGGTTTGGTGCAGCAGTAAGCAGTAAGAAGTGATGCGTCTCTCATAAAATCACAGGAGATGCTTAACAAGCGGAAAGTTCGTAACGTTGTCTTGTTTTTATTAAAATTCCATGCATGCGGGCAATTCAAAGAATTGAACAATCCAGTCGAAGCACATTGTTTTTGTATCTAGAGATGGAGAATATACGAATAAATTCCAGTTTCACAGAGAAATATTCCAGTTATTTCTTCATCCTTGTGTGATTTCATTTCGGATTTAATATCATCCGACAGATTCATAATTTGGTAACGAGGAGCTAAAATGAGTTCTGCCGAGTCTCTAAATATTACTTTTAACTAGAAATATACAAATTGATTTTGACCCTGACTCATTTTCAACTATTCCACATATCATAATTTCCTACAGCTTGTTCATTTCAACTCAAAAGAGCTCAACTGTTTTGTGTGACAAGCCGTGCTTGCCTTGTTACAAAGGTTGTGGTTGATTTCTTCGTAAAACTCAAAATAAATTGACGTAGAGCTCTTCAATCCCCTGTTGTCTTTTTTAGCAGAAAATTATGGAATGGGTGTGACTTGGAACTTCTACGCAGCAAATTCGTCTATGGTTATAGTTATGATGCCATCGTGGAAATGATGTTTACGACTATGACATTGATATTGCCATTGCTTCCAAGCTTCTACAAGGGGAGGGCGGACCATGATGAACTATTTATTGTTCCATTCAAATTCTAATGAAGTGAATACCAGTTTCATTCACTTTGCTCTCAACTCATTCCACTGTCACAGTCAAGTGGATGGATGGTGTTACTATAGAGTAGATGATGAATATACAATTAGAGCTATCACTCTGATTGTTTTGCATATCTGGATCGTTTTTGACTGGCATTTTGATTTAAATGGCTTTATGCTAAGTTTTCTCACGTAATTATTTTCACGATGAATATTGACTGTAGATCCTCAAGCATCATTATAAAGCAGATCACATAATTAGCTTTTCTACACAATATTTCATCGCCACCTTTTACTGTTTTTTTTTAAATTTGCATACGTATGCTAAGGCAAAATACCGTTGATGTTCCACCAAACCAAAATCACCAAAATGTTCGAGTTTACCATTGTTCAGCTAGCTTCACTTACAAACTACAATTGTCCTTGTCGGAAGGTTGGTGAAATGATTTTAGGAAATTCGCACATACCAACAACTACAATAAGTACGAATGAGACATGAATTCTACATTTATTCAATACTACATACAATACGCTCACAACTTCCTCTGAGCTGGTTAATTCCGAGCTCGCCCCGTTTGAGCAAGTCATTACAAAAATAATTAGGGGAAATCTATTTTGTGAAATTACACAAGTGAATGAAGGTGGCAATAACATTCCTCATTTATGTATATCCAGGGAATCCAGATAATATCCTTTCCCGTTCGACCTCATTTCCCATCACATTATCTGAGCAACTTTCATACCAGAACTACCAGAAGTTTACCAGGACAATCATGCAGAAACCAATAATTTTGGGGAAATGAGAAAAATACGCTGGTTGAATACTATATCACCTGCTCTTAATGTATGTACCAAGTCTGTAAGAAGTTTGAGTGATAGCATAGATGCATTTTACATTCCAATATTAAAAATTCAACGAATTACATTCAGAATATAGAGTAGTAATGTGTACACCGGGTAAACTTATTCTAGCAAATGGCACCCTAAGGAATACTCTCGGCGTGGTTTCCATTCATTCATTCAACGAAAAATAGCCACGATAGCATGATAAATGCATGCAAACCTACAGCCACATCGGTAATTCCATTTCTTGGAGTAATTTTACGAGCAAGTCGCGTAAATCGCATTAGTACATACTTTGCAAAGAATTTTGTTTAGTTTCTTGGGATGTGTCCCAATTAACTGCGAAGACATTATTGCTCTCCGACTTACTCGTCTGTAACTAGAGACCGTGCCAAAAACCACTTCTCTCTTCTCCAGAGCTCCCATCATTTATCATAAGAGCGCATTGAGCTGTCCAGAGGAAATTCCCTACATTTACACTTGAACACTCAATGAATGTCCTTGCTAATGAAATTAATGGAAATATTAGTGAACTTTCATTAAGTTCAGCTTGCCTTTATGAAAACTTTAATGAAGATACATGGGAGAAAAGCCAGTTTCACTTAATCTACGACAGTTCCCATGAATGAATGATACAAAAAATGTCAATTGGAATTCAAAGCAGTCATTTCATTTTGCGTAGACTTCCCTTTTAATAACATTCGTATAGGATGCTTATTTCCCATACATCCAAATAAAGGACGTTATTAGCCATATTATATCAGATTTCCTAATTAGCACATACTCTTCTCAGGGAAAATGCTTAAAGACATGTAAAGAAATACATGTATCCCAATGGGTAAGTTAATTACGCCAATAAATAATCTAATTCCACACTGACTAAGGAAAGAAGAGCAGTAAAATGGAAAGAAAGCAGATCTAACCAAAGTAATAAAACTCGATTCTAATTAGTTTTCTTCCTTGAGGCACACTTAAATTCCTCATCAAAAGCCGGTAAAGGTGAAAAGATAATTACACTGATCAATAAAATTGGCGAGGGCAGGGCTCCCACTGAGAATTTCCTATTTTAGTAAGTGCGCAGAAAAGCTTTGACAGGGATTAGCCTGAAGATTTAATTTACTTTTTTTGTATTCCTGCAACACATTCCACCCAACCTTTATAAAGCCTATTCACTAATTCCCATGCACTATCTCATGTTTTTTAGAAAGCGTCTCTAGCTGAAAATTACGGTAAGCTAGGGTATAATATGTAAATGCCATCACGTTACAAAAACGGTAAAAGTGAGAACGTGTTTATCCTTCTATCGTAAAATATTATGTGATGTAGGTATATATGTTCACCCTCATTTGCATTATTATCCTATTTCAGCTTCAGCTCAAAGTTTTAAGCTCATGGATTGTTAGAAAAACCCTAGAATCCACCAAAAAAAGAATGATTATCATTATCTACCCAAACACATTTCCTATGCATTCTCGGAATTCCGGAACACTATGGGAAATTTAATACACGAGCCTTTTTTCCTGATTTGCAAACAGGCTCACTCAATTTTACGCTCAGACTTATTCCTTTTTTCCTCTTCAATTGGGGATTTCTCTTTGCCACCTATTTCCGTTTTGTAATACTAGTGCTCCCCGTCCATTTGTTTTTTTTGTTGGGAAGAGAGAAAGGTTTGTACTTTGAGAGAGAGAGAGCGAGAGAGAGAATGAGAGAAAGCACCTATTCCGTAAGTAAACCTTTCTTTCTGATTTCATGCTTCCTGTCATGACAAAATCTGTTTTTTTATACTAGCACTCTTACACTGGTGTATACATCCATTCATTCAATATTTTTCATTCTTTCACTGGAACACATACATCATCACACCCAAACAAGACTTATGTGGCAATGGGAGCAGAATAAAAGGGAGTTTTGCAAAAATCCGGAATATAATCCGGGCTTTGCACACTCAAAAACCACTTTGTAGTTGTGTTGATAAAAAGGATGAAATGTTGAGCCCTCTCGTCTTCTCTTTCAAATAAAGCTGCTAGTTGAAGTGTGTGTTGCTCTACTACACTATTACATTATTGTTATGATATTCCATCACCTATTCCAGCTTTTCAGCTGAGTAGATAGATATACATACTAGCTATATCGTTGAGAAAGAATTGTGACGTCATCTACCATCAGACAGGCCATCAAGGGAGGGAGAAAAGAAATGAATGTAAAACTGTCTCTCAGAATGAATGGGCATCTCTGGAAGAATTTTTTTTTGCTTCACTTCCACTCAATGAAGTGACTGGAGTAGAAAAACCAAAAAAAGTCTCTTGTCCTCGTCTCTCTTCATTCAACTCTCTTGATTTCAGGGGAAAAAAATCTTAAGTTTAGGAAAGTTTGCCTACGAAAGGATTAGTAAGAATATTTTCATTGTTGGTGCTAGATATAGCCAACAAAACACAAAAAAGGCGAAGGTCTTCTTTCCCTTTTGTGTTCAGGTTATTACATAATTTATGAAGTTTTTTGTGTCTATAAGGGGAAAAAATACCTAATGCCTAAGTTGACACACAACATGAAAGAATACTCAGGAGAAGGAAGTCAGTGAGCTGTGTACAAAAAAAGGAAGCTGGATCAAGTGTCATGTTACGCCAAATGATGATGTGGACGGCGGTGCAGTGTTCACATTGCTTTTTTATCACTGTCACTAATACACGTACCAAATGGTATTTTCATTTTCTTAGAGATTACCGAATTTCCCTCCTTGTCCTTCCGTATTATGGAGATGAACATCATTTCCTGTCGTGGCGGCTACAACAACTTTTCTATTTTCTGGAAGGCCACAACCCTCAACTGTCTTTAATAAGGAGAGACTCTCATTCATTCCGCTTAGCGGAGACATTTTACTCGTATTTCATTAGAAAAAGTTTTATCTTGCATATCTCCCTGCGTGACTTGGAGAAGTATGTAATCGTAAAAACTGAGCTGTACACAATGCACATTCCTGTGGTCTCCCACACACTGCACTCGCCAATGCAGGCATAACCCCAAGACTTCTACCATTATGGTAGAACCTTCCATGTTCGTCGTGAAAGGATATCAGAGAAAGTGTATTAGAGATCGTGCTTTTGTTGCTGTGTTTACGACCGCCAAGGACTCCTTGCGAAGCTAAAAGGCTCGTTGTCGAAAAGGAATGGAGGCACGTTCAACGTTCTCGTTTCGAATAAAGACACATATCATGCTCATCTCCTGCTCAAATCCTTTCTTCCCTTTCAACCAAACTCATCATCATCAAGAAAGGACGCGATGAGAGTAAATAAGAAAAAAAGAGAGCCAATTTCACTTTTTCCTTTTTCTCTCTCTCTCTCTCTTAACAACCCTCCATCATCTCTACTGTACATTTTGATGTAGATAATTGCAAATTGGAATTTCAGATATTAAAAATGAGCCAGAAGGTCTTTTCAGAGAGAGAGAGAGAGAGAGAAACTGCGTGGCACTCACGTATTCCCTCTTGAAATTTTATTTTTCGTTTTTTGAACAGCAGAGGAACTTTTGTGCGTCGTAGAAATGTGATAACGCATATGAACATATATTTACAAAGCAATGGATATAGGAATAAATATATATCAAAATGAATGAGGCTGAGTTTAAAGGCGCCTCGTTTGTATTTAAAGATATATCTGCCCAGTCACAAGGACAACTAGAAAACCAA
This sequence comes from Sinodicranocentrus sp. ZH6, assembly GCA_027743935.1. Taxonomy (NCBI): domain Eukaryota; kingdom Metazoa; phylum Arthropoda; class Collembola; order Entomobryomorpha; family Entomobryidae; genus Sinodicranocentrus; species Sinodicranocentrus sp. ZH6. The sequence continues at coordinate 20,014 of JAHZNA010002538.1, forward strand.
GTCTAATTTTCGTTGACAAATGATCATAAAGGCTTCTTTGAAGGAACATGACAGCCAGTCATTTACTTCTCACCAGCTAAGCTTAAGAAGAAGGAGAGGATTGGGCAAGTAAAACTGCAAATAAAATTTGCAACTTGTGACTACTCTTTGAAAAAGAGCACACCAGAGGCTTTGTATGTCAGCTTGTTGCACATTTTCATACGTTACAACTCTAGAATCCCTTTATGACTTGGGTTTAGTCTTCGTCCCTTTATGAATATAATTATGGGTATATATATCATTTTTATATCAGCTCATAACAAATCTATGGTTTCTTTTAAGAAGTTAGAATCAGAAAGGAAGGGATGAAGCGACAGAGAGAGATGAAAGTTATAATATAATAAAACATAGAATATACTAGTGTACTACATAGCGTTGTAAAGCCACGACTATAGTTTCAATAGCAGAAACAAAAATATGAAAGAGTCTCAAGATGGAAATGAAACACATCTGATATACTTGACAGTGCAGTGTTGCAAACTTCTCAAAAAAAGAAGTTTGTATTAATCTCACTGCCTTGTGCACCTCTTCTTCCTTTCCGTATTATAAGCTTGCATTATTAATCTCATTCTAGGCTAATGGTAGCTTAATGACTTGCCTTAAGCAAAGCCATCATCATTATCATCGACATTAAGACACTAGCGAAGTTGAGAAGGTTTTGCTTCAGCTGAAGCGGGGTTTCCTTTGATGTTCTAAACCGTAATATTCTGCTCCACACACACAGCCACATAATAGTTTGGTCTGGTGGGGATGTGTCTGAGCTACTCAAACTCATGCTAGTGTCAATAAGCTGTATTAGACAGCTACGTGGAGACAAAGACAAAGGCGTAAACAAAAGTTTGCTTCAAGTCATCGTTCCAAAGGGTCATTTATTTCTGCACCGGCGAAGACAAAAGCTACTTGGGTAATATTGTAGGATCCCTTTCTTAGAATTTCTAGGCACTCTTGAATACGTGACTCTGAGGCTGACTGGAGATAGAATGGAGTTTTAGCTTGGGGGAAGTTCTGATGTCACAGAAATCTGATGTTGAATTGGGCTTGTAAGAGAAAATTGAAATATGTACAAATATTCTACAAAATATTTTAGCTTCATGTTCAAAGAAAATTGAATTTTAGCCATAATCACATTTTGAGGATTGCGACTGACACAAAACTATTAAATAACAAGAACATTTTAATGGACGCATGATCAGCATAATTTATGCATACACGAGTGAGATGTACAAGTCAGGAAAACCTGTATAAGGTTTAGGTATTTTAATGGGAAAACCAATGACATTCACTCGATAAAGTTCAACATGAGGAAGTAATGGTCTCTCACGCTAGTAACAGAGTAGCAGACGTCATAATATCATCATATCCCAGTACAATACTTACTATAGCGGATTGCATCACTAACACCATTTAGAAAACATGTGTACGTAGAAATATCCATCTGGAAGTGAGGAAGATAAAAGTAAAATTAAGGAAATCAACGCAAACGGTAACAAATTGACTGCATATGCCTATCAGCACGCCATACAGCACTTGAAGAGCATCTCATGCATCGTCTTATCAAAGAAAATGAAGGGAATACACGATAGGATAAAAAAGTATTGCTTGTTTTTCCTCATTCCTTTGCCAGAAAAAAATGACAATCACCATCACCATCGCCAGCCAGTCTGGCTGCCTGGTTTGTTTCGTGAGTAAAATGTGAAAAACGTATTGCCATTTTTTTCTTTTCTTTTCGTATCCCCTGTAAACTCAGGTAATGATGCGTTATGGATTCCTTCCAAGTGCTGATTCTCGAGGTAGACGAAATAAGAGAGGAGGAGATAACATGCAAGTGATTGTCTGTAACGAAGGGGAAGCTGTATGGCATAAGCTTTTCGGGCAACGAGATTCCAGCCAAGCAGAAGGAATATCAAAGGACAGTTACCGTTTGGAAATTGGATGGATTTTCGAGAGAGAAAAAATAGGATTTTCTTCACTAAAAGAATGATTTATTTGAAGAGGGAAACGCAACAAGATTTTGTATTAGAATTAGAATACTTGGAAATGTTCATTTCTTTGATGGAAACAACGCATCTTGTGTGGTTTCTGTAAATATTCCCTTTTCTTTGTTTACCTTAAATCAGGCTGGAATTGGTTGAGACTTTTGTTTATATTTTCAATTACAGGATTTCAACATGGCCTAAGTTGTCTGTCGACGATGAAACTCAATTTTATTGGATTTTTATCGTAACAAACTGTGTAATGTTTGCTTCGGCTGTCCTTATATCATGATGTATATTCCAGTACATAACTTACAAGACGGAAAAGAGCATCATACGAAATACCTAAATCTAAAATATTGAGGGCATGAAATCACCAAGTAAGAATATTCAACTTTTCTTCTCCTACCTACTATCTCATTCTTGCTGATACGATGGGCAAAACGATATATTTTAAATATTAGCTACATACTCATATTTCTGCATGAAATTGGTTGTCAAAAGAGAGAGAGAGGAAAACATGCTTATCGCATATCATATTCTCCATTCTGGGAGATGCAGTAGACAGGAATAAAATGTGAAATGAGGGAAACTCATTGACGCCATTTCCATTTCCAGAATTCCCTTATCAGCTCTAGAAACCGACAGACTCCATCATTTCTGTATGCTCTGTGTAGTTATATGCATAAATATACAATAATCTAATAACCCTATTGCGAATACAAGAAAATGTACTGGAGGCTTCATGTAGAAATTCCCAATTTCCCAAAAATTGATACAACTGATAAATATGAGAGGAGGAAAACCGGCACGAGAAAAATTGCGCCATGGTTCTTCTGAGAAACCAAAAAAATAGAAGACACGGTTGATGTGTCTAGAAAAAAAACGAGAAGAAATATTAATTCCCTTGAGAGCACATATCTATCTGTTCCAGAAGAACAGGCAGCAGAACACTGGAAGTGTGCAAAGCGCTAAATTTTTTTTAGCTTCGTGTGAATCAAACATTGCACCCACACACACATTGACTAGTTCAATTTCATTTTTGCCTTACTTCCCCCATAATCTTGCCAAAAAAACAGAGTAACCTTCTTTTTCCTCATGGATGTGTGCCTCCATTTCGCAGGTTTGAGGAGAACAGATGAATCATTTTCATCTTGGTTTGATTCGTGATGTGTTTTTGGAATATTTTGTAATGGTTGTAAAAACCATTCTGGGGTGAAACCATAAAAACTGGATGAACGAGTTGGAATAAAAAGAAAGACTGTGTGGAAAACACTTTTTGCGGAATATTAGTATAATTTCCATTCCAAAAAATCATCATTTTACAAGCATTTTTGTGGCATCAGCTTTATCACAAGATTGGGATATATTTTCAAATTGGTAGAAAAACATTGTACGAAATAGGGAAAAAATGTAAATGGCTGAGGAGAATGTGCTCGTGTCCATATCACTTTATTGGGTACTTTACTATCATCCCTTTCACTGTAAATTTATGGCGCAACAAACAGGCAGTCGTAACTGCGTTCCTGCTACATTACATTTTGTATTCATTAATTTATGCGGATGGGTGCCAGGATTCAAATTTATAGTAGGGAAAATAAATTAAACTTCGTGAATGAACATGATTTCACTGGAAAGTAAGACGTGGACACGAGATTTTTTCTTTACGAAATTGGATCTTCGTCTGGAGGAAGGTTTAAGGTTTCAGCAAATAAAAAATATACACAAAAAGGAAAAACTTAATGTTTAACCTGCTAGGTAGGTATCTATCTACGTTTTCTGAATAATTCATCTGCTACATTTTGAAACAATGAAAAATTACCTTGTCTTCGTGAAATATATATTACATTTCCTTATCACCTTCACCTATTCTAGATTTGAAAAGTACACACGCCACATTCCCAACAGCGATATGAAGGAGGGAGGAGTGAAAATCTGTATTTTTCCCGTTTTCGACATGGACATTTTCCTTCAACGAAAATTGCAAGGACGCCCAGAATGAAAGTATTCTCACGTCGGAAGCATTTGTCAAAGTTTCCTTTTTTCCTTCATGCATTAACCTTATTCTCTAGTTTTCATGTTGCAAGAAAAATATTCACTTTTCTCCTTCCTTTCCTTTTTCCCTGCTTTAGTTGCATAGGGTAAAATAGGTCTTTCCCATAAGGAACCAACTATTATCACGCTCCTATTGTGTACATTCATTCATTTTATTCCATTCCATTGCATTATTGTACACATTGTACACACTTTACAGAGTGAATCGAATCAGCGGGGAAATCCAAAAGTCGGCCTGGAAAGTATTCTCTATGGGCAGAGATGGTTTCTATCTTGGACTCGTTTCCCACTTTTCTTTAACTTTAACAGATATTGCCCTCTGATGCAACTTTCATATAGGTGAAATATTTTTGATGTAACCTCTATACTCAATCTGCAAAACAGCGGGTATACTCACTCATTCATACTATTTTCGCCAAAGTTCTGAATCCTTCAAAACAAAAGTGAAGGAGAAAACAGAGCAGCTCGACTGATACTTTTTTTTATACGAGCCGACTCTTTTCACCGTTTCGACACATATCATTATGCTAACAGATTCTGACCGTTTGAAGGGAAGAAAGCTTTTTAGCCAAAAGAGATGGAATTCTTGTTCCCGGGGAGGAAAAATACAAACGTGATCTTCATTTTGTAACGTGATCGTTCCCATCCAACCGAGGTATATGACCGTGAGTAACATTAGAATGCACTTTTGACGCCGGTTTATACTGCCTTTTCCAACCCGATTATTTTCTTGAGCGGAATTGAAAGTGTGGAGGAATCCTTGCAAAAGGAACTTTCGCCAGAGGGATTTCGGGTTGAACAAGTATTATCTGTTAAGTACGATGAAGACTTAGATGAGAAAAGAAGTTGTGTATTTCCCAAGCACAAGTCTGTCTATGATGGATGGATATATATTCCTACGAATGATAATAATATGCTGGTGATTATCATCATCATAAAGTGTTTCCAGTTTCCGCTTCAAAACTGGAGCTATCATGTATAAGATCCAGACGGTGTTTTGCCCAAAAAACACCCGCCTACACACCACAACACTATTGCCGCATATTTATGATAATGTGTGGCATTTCCGCTAGGAAAGAAGGTATTCACGGTGAAACCCAAGAATTTGTGGTCTCCTCTGTATTAAGCGTGGGCATCCATTCTCTTGATAAGTATTATTCGATTCTCTAGTACAGTGTATAAACTTTACAAGGACTTTATCACATGAGTGCATTTTCCTCTGATGCATTATACTTTTGCAAAGCATTTTACCATAATTTATGACAAGTTTTCATCATTTTCACAGATGTTACCTTGAATGAAAGCAGCTTTGATCTGAACATGAATGAACTAGACAATATGAATTTTAGCGGCAAGACAGTACTATATTACATAACCATAATTTATGACAAGTTTTCATCATTTTCACAGATGTTACCTTGAATGAAAGCAGCTTTGATCTGAACATGAATGAACTAGACAATATGAATTTTAGCGGCAAGACAGTACTAGACTACATATTGCTTTGTAACACAAAGTAAGAGCTGTTCACTAAGCGTTCAGTCTCTCGTGCACAAAACATGTTTCAGCTTTCAGCAATTGTACCGTATCATGCATAAAACTCTTTGTATTTTTTCTCCTCCCATATAATACTCCATATAAAAATGGCGAAATGGGGGAATTATTCTAATAAAAACTTTGTATACTCTTGTACAAGTGCTCGTGTTCACACTCTTTAGAGTTTTGCCCATCCACTTTTATTTTTTCCCTGGCCCACTAGAGCTACAGGAAAACTCGCTCATCCTGTAAAATAAATTTTTCCCCAGTGTCAGAAAAAATAAGCAATAAAAAAGTACGAGAAATGGCATCCGTGCATGAATAATATTGCTTGATGTGATGTAACACATTATTGCGATTTTCGATGATGTATGAGCCTGTGCAAATTGTTTAGAGGGAGAGGAGAGAGTCTATATGGGATATGCAGAAAGTATATATATGGTACACGCAAACTTTGATTTTTTTAGTATGGGCACAGTTTTTACATGTTGTTGTGCAAGAACACCTTCATCCTTTGTCTTGTCTTTGAATTTGCAATGTTAGCTCAAGTCAGTGTAAATAATAGAAGTATATAGAAAAGGCCTTTACGCTTTTTTATTTCAAAAAGATATACTGCCATTTTGAGTTAACAGCTAAAGTAATATGCAGGTATTTATTAGTCCCAGGCTAATATTCTCAAAGCATTGGGATGCAAAGAGGGTTACATAGTAAAGTAGCGATTGGAGGGCGGCAGCGTGACATGAAACAAATCTTTTTTGTGTGAAAGTGTCATAAAATGGAATATTGAATGAATCTATATACGTTTTTTGAATATGATGATCAGCATATCGCATGACTGCCTTTGTAATGCACATATAAAGGTATGATGTGTGCATGCAAAAAATATGAGCGGATGAAAAATAGCCAAGGAGAGGATATGATGATGGCACGACTGCATGCCAGAAAGGCAATAAAAGATGAAAAGTGTCGAAAAAGGGGAGCAAGGTGTTGGAGCTCATATATTTTGCGAGAAAATTGCTATAATATCCCTGTATGCATCGTGATTGTGACACATTTTATCATCATGGGTAAAGTAGGTATCATCCTCAAGCTGGGTTTTTACGTTTGGAAAGATCAAAAGAGGATCAAAGGGACAAATCCCGACTAAAAGAATAGTAAGAAAAAACTGAACCAGTGTGTGCACTTCCGCTCCACACGGTCTATTCTTATTCCTGGATGAAGATGCGTTACGCGTTATACAAACTTTATGGGTGTAATTTGCCCTAGTTTCTGTATAAAAAATCCCTGCTGAGAAGACAGAAACTTATGGCTCTGCAGATGACAACACGTTTTATGCCACACGACGTGCAAACACTTTACACACGGTGGGGAATGAGTGACAATTATAAATATTTACCTTTTTACACGATGATAATTTATTAGGTGTTTCAGAGACATTTATTGTCAAGCTTATCTTGTTTGCTCATCACTTCAAATACGTAAGGAACACATAAACACATGATAACCAAAGGATGTTTGTCATTTTTGCGAAATACTTAAGTGAAGTGTCATCACCAATTCTGATTGTACAATACACCTCTTATAATTAAATACCAATTGAATACTTTGTGGGGTAATGTTGACGATTAAATTAAATTGTGCGACTGCACTCAGCATCGTTTTGCATTAGTCAGATGATTGGCTGGAAATTATTCAGAATCAAGTACGCAATTAGTACCAGCTCATCATGATGACTTGATGAATTACCAAATCAATATTTACCCCATCTAACACCACTTTTGCTTGTCATCCTATTTTTTTAAGAAAAAGTAATTAAATGCTGACAAGAAAAGTCAATAATAGCCATACTGACGTCTTTGCGGTATGATGTTCTTCCTCTGAGCAAATCCTCATCTTTCATGAATCAGTGAGATGTGGCATATGTGACAAAAGCACTTAACGTCTTGAATAATTTGCCAAAGAAGAGGAGTTGCTGACTCATTAAATATACACGACAGTATCACACGACGTTGCGAAAAGGAGTCATGGTTTTGACACAAATTTTCCCGACCACCCCTTCAACCACCATCGAGTAATGTGCACCATTTTGCTCACATATTTGCGAAAAGTCTTGCCTGACAAATCATTCATGACTTTAGTAAACTTCCATATCCCTTGAGATTTCGCAAACTGATGGCAATTCTATTTCTGGAGCGAGAGATTCTGACTTGACTTCCAAAGATGAAATGTTTTACCGCGGAGAAAAGTTTAAAAATCGCATCAGCCTCTCTAGGCTGAAGTAGAACACCTCACCAACCTGAAGGGAAAAGTTGAAACTGGAGAAATGAAATCGTTCACAATTGTAATGATTCCGTTATACATCCTTGCACACACACATGCCAATAAAATGCTAAAAACTTTTGTGAAATGGAACACAATATAGGCCGTCACTTTGCAAGGCTGTTTACATGCATTTTAATATCTCCGTCTTTAACAACCCCTGCTTGACTCAGAGCTGTTTGAATTTTTGATAACTAGCATGACTCCACCAACTTTGGATCTTATGAGGCAGTTGGAAAGTTCGCTCGACTTTTTGACATTTATTGGATTCGTAAAATGTCGTTAAGTTCGAGTCAGTAGAAAACCTGACAGAGTCACACTGGAAATGAAGGTGCTCTCTGGAAGTTTTCAGATTTCAGCACAAATAAGTTGTGCTCCAAGTTTCACACCAATTTCAGAACATCATCAGCATATTTAAATAGCATTACATGAGAAAACTCAAACACTGACAATTAGAAAAAGTTGTTCTATTCAAACAACAAATGTAATTTATATTCATATCAGGTGATGTATGCAAACAGCAAAAACAAATTAAGCTTTCTGGTAAACATCCTCTTCCGAAAAAACACGCTGCGAAATTAACTTCATACAAACTTTCAAATTAATTATTGGAGTATTAAAGGCGTGCGCTATTGACTTCACTGAGAATATAATTCAGTGCCCTTATTTATTACACTACATGGCTAGTGATAATGATACTAGAATCGTAGACGAAATTGCTAAATTAATTGCACACACTTGCTTATAGTTGTATGTGAGCTAATGTTAATATATTTACATGATAAAATACAACAAAGATGATACCACACATTACAGCATAGCAATTTTGTGCTGATGAGCTCATATACATAAAACTTTTATGTATACTCATTACACTAGATACGCAGCGGAATGACTACAAAGCCCTTTTTAATCTCCTTTTTCCTTTTAATTACAAATACACAGGAGAATGAAATGTATTCGGGACATATTGGCACAGCGTGCTATGCATGTCATGCCAGAGATGAAGATGCGAGAACACATCCTGTCGAACCAACCTTTGCTACCGGTTGGAAAATAGGAGCACCGAAAATGAGGAAACGATGCAGAAGCATTACCACCAATTCACTTCATTATGCATTCACATGAGTAGCCTATATATTAAATTAAAACTATATCTGTTGAAAAAGAGCAATTTTACGAATGAGTCAGCATTAGCTTCAACACAGTTGTAGCATTCACATAGAAAGCCAATAAGCATGAAATGCGCTTATATGAATGCGTTTCTGTAGCGTTACCTCAACATCAAGTGGATGCATTAAAGGCACGTATTTCCCTCCGTAGCTGAGCACTTTACAAATGCTCTACGTGATTCACAGTGACCTTTTCCTACAAAACAACACTGCATGCAATTATTTTTGTTTTAAATTGTGTATATGCATATCTGCATCAGACTATGCCCATGTGTAGTATAATGTATCTGTTTAGTGTATATCAAGCATTGGATAAACAAGAGCAACCTTCAAGAGAGCCGGTTATATCCGTACGTGGGATACTTTGATACAGATGTCTTCTCTAACCACATGTGCTGCATGCACGAAAAAACACGCAATGCATGTATGAGTGTAAGAGGAAACCACATGAAATGACCAATTGCAACCGTAACATATTTTGAGGTAGGCTTCTCAATGAAAATCCAATGACGAATCTTTCTTACAGGGAACTGTCTGACACGTTATGATAATATGATGAACTGTCTCACTTTTGGAGTAACTTTCATTATTCCATATCCCCTTTCAAATGAATAGGCACTGCTACACGCATTCTCTCATTTTCATTTCATATACAGTCCACATAGTTGAAGAGCTGATTTCCTACTGTAATTAATTATGATGAGAAGATTGAGTTGAGGTATGAGTTATAAAGATTATTAGATTGATTTTATGCTCTTACTTGTTCGCCCATTATCATCCATTCAGTCAGTCATTATCAGTCAAATAACCTTCCTTTAGTGTTCAGGAGAGAGAATTCATGAGAATGACTGGTGGATTTTTATGCTCTGCATTTTTACAGTCAATTTTACATTGTTGTAATGATAACAATAGCATCCCATTTACCATTGCCTGTGTCATTCTAAGCAACTTCCGCTTCTTCGGAATTGCATACCAATAAATCCATACAGGCGTGTAAGCATCAATTGTACCTTAATGTAATATGAGAATGTGTGTATTCATGACAGAAAATGGACGAATGCACAAAATGGAATCCAGGGGTGATTTTATAAAGTGCTTTTCAACATACGCCATCCTGAGAATCCTGACATACCACTAGTTCTAGCTACCTCATATTTATAAAACAGATATACCTTATATCAGAATATGGTACGCACAAAATCTCATTTATAAAATGCTGCCAATCTTCTCAAATAGAAATCTCAAAGAATTCTATATAAACTCTATTCTAGAAGGTAACTCGTGTAAAAATTCCATTGTGATGATTCCGCTGTTGAAAGCAAAGTTGAAGAATTTCTTGAGTAAGCAGAGAGAAAAATATGTAATTCTTACTTCTTTGAACTTGTCCCGAAGTCGAAAAAGGGAAACAGGTTGTTGTTTGCCTTTTTCCTGCAGAATTCAATGAAGGAGAAAAAAATTCAATGGTTTACTACAATGTTGTTCGCAACTAACTGTAAGTCTCAGCTTTCGTTCAAAATGTTTTGTTCCCTCTCTTCACTTCAATTTTTTCATCCAATCCACACACTAAAACGTTCCACTCTTTCTAAGAAATTGTACGGTAGAAATTTTCTCATTCCAAGGTTGAAATACGGATATGAGCTCATAAATGTTTCTGAATCAACACACACTGAAGAGCACAACGAGCGTATTTTTGTTCTCAAATTGATGTTTAAGATTGTGTACATAGACAAATCTAAAACTTATATTGTACAGGGTTCAGAGGAAACGTTAAAAAAACTTCGATGAACCAAGCACGAAAAAAGCTTCTTTATGATTATAAACACATACACAATTCTGCGTAAGGTCACAATTCGAAATATTGTAACGAGACACGATATGAGCACAGAATGCTCAATGGAGGCAACCGAAACTTTTATCGTTCAGGTGGATACCTACATATAACAAATGTATACCTGTTCACTGTCTTATAAGTAGGTAGTGTACGTACACTCATCTAACCGCACTTATTCCTGGACTACGGAGTCTACTCAAGTACATAGACAGAATTTTTTGTAGGTGCAATAACTTCTTTCCCTTTCTACTCAACGAAGAGAACGAGTCCACAGGAATCTTTGAAGGTAGGGCTTTAGAAAAAACATTTGGTACACAAGAACACGACGTGATGTGATGCAGTCATACACACACAATCCGTTACAAGTTTTAGAGAAGTTTTTCTTCTTCCTTTTTTACCTCTTGGTATTACGTATTGTTATCATTGTTACATGGTGAATGTACTATGGTGAGTAGTATTATAGTGATACTCGTAAGGAGTCTAATTCTGCACACAACAAACATACACAACAAACGGGCAACTGTTATGTTCCAGTCAACCGAGATGAATAGTGGAAGTTGTAACAAACTGCTGTATTATATGATTACGTTTTTCCACTAAAAAAAACTCTTACAATACGCCAATTCGTATAAACTCCACTGTAGTATGGATTTAAGATTGAATTAAGGCTTGAATTGGATTCTGTATCACGGGTAAAAGAATAGGGATATAAATATATCTAGTTTTACTTTTGCTTTTTCAAAACTATTTTTGTAGCAGAGATTGCGCCACTTTCTTACTTTTATATTGCGAAACGTCCAAGAGTTTTAACTATGTTTGAGTAAATAGTGTAAGAATGTTTTTGTAGTTGATTTACACACAGAAAATGATAACACTGTGCACCAGTTTTTTTTTCACTTTTAAATCCTGCCCTCCTTTTTCCCTCAATTTCCACTGTTTTTATTATCAAAAAAGATTATAACACAAGTCAACATTTTTTGTTTGTTTTAATCCTCAGATAAGGGGGAATATATATATTAAGCATCAAAAGGAGGAAAAGTTGGAGCTACTTTTCCAAACGTAGAATTGTTTTCTGGAATTACTTAATTTTGTTTTCAATAGTCTTCCTTTACCTCACTGTTTGTAGAAGGAAAATCGTAAAAACTTCTGTTTTTTATCTGTTTGTGAGATAAGTGTATTTATTCTCCACAATAGGACTCCCCCAGCCAACAAGTTAAATAGTAGTTCGCACGCTATTTATTTTCTCTCGCAGAAAAATTCCTGTGTATCCATGCATGTGCAAGATCACTAGAGAAATGGAGGAAAATTTTCAATGTCAAATGAAGCACAGAGTTTTGTATACAACAAAAGACTCAACAGAGTTGTTTAGATTTTTTCACCAAATTCCTCAAGACAAGTTTACGTTGTTGAATATGCTACAGAAGAAAAAAACGATTCTCCAAGGGACAATGCTTTTCCGATGTAAATATGTATCTATGCGGCCTAAGATACGTTCAAAGTTTCATAAATTCATGCATGCATTTAAACCTTGTATTTTATATTCCACCGGTGGAAATGAAGCAAGACGCAGTTGTCTCTTTGTTATATCATCCTCGTCTAGCTACCCACATAACATACTAGTAATAACACACTTAAATATGCATACACAGGTAGTCTTGCATGCAAACGTTGTTCCCCAAACAAGATTTGAAACACCGAAAGTGAAGATTTTTCTCCTCTCTGGTGTATTTTGCCTGCTGACAAAACGAAACAATGAAATAAGACGAGAATTTGAAGAAGATAAGAGTTGTGGTATGCAACACACTGCACTATGTAGCACTTCTCACTCACTCAGTCTTTAACTTTTAGTGTCATGCATAGTTTAACAGGGAGAGGAGAGAGAACACGGGCGAACGAGCTGCTAAAGTCGAAGTTGAGCCGAAGTTTAAAACTTTTATCTTGTATATATGACCACTAGTCTAGAGCCTCTGTACTTGTGCCTTAGCACACAGACAACACTCAATTGTACGACATGAAACAGGTATGTGAGGAGAAACATGGGCTACACGCAAGCAAAGATTATCATACAAGTAATAATATACATTGAATGAAGACAGGTGAGTTAGGTATCCCTTTCTATAATGTGAAGTGAAAAAAATAATTCCTCTTCACAATAACAACACTCACTCGCTCAGTTCACTAAGCCAAGGCTCAGAGAGGAGAGGTGAGCCTCATGCATGCATGCACAAAACTGATGCAATCCTAGGAAAAAATCTGAGAGTAAACTATCAACCACTCGCTTACACAGTGGCTCTCTGAGAGAAGTTGATTTCAGCAGCCCACCTGGCTCAACACTGAAAAGGATTTTCATCCAACTTGGTCCATATAATGCATGCTCGTTTTTGGTAGTGGAGTGCAAGGGAAAAAGAGGAGCACCAGCAACTCTAGCGTTTTATATGCTCGTGAAGGTTCTTTTTTTGGGAGGAAGAGAGGAAGCAAGCATTACATTGCATTGTGCTCGCTTCGCACATAATGTGAGTAGAAGGCTCTATGGTATGTGGGGCTCGTTCAGTGCTCTGTAGAGAATGTAAGATATGCTTTGTGATGAAATGATGGGCTGCTCATGAAGCACTATCGTATAAACGGAGAACAAGAGCACATGGGCTACACAAGACGTTTTTCTTAGGGAGGCACGTTTTCAGTAGAATATTTTTGGGAGATGCTACAATCTACAATAGCATCAGCCCATCATCATTCCGCGATGAAGTTAAGGAAGGACGCCGAGGGCCCTCTTGCATTTGAAGATATTGCATTGCTCTCATGCAACGTGAACCTCTTGGGCTGTAGCATTCAGCACAAAAGGGAATGGTAATAGTAGCGGCTAGGAAAGCCATCAAAAAAACTAAACACAAAGAACGAAAGTAATGCCAACGAAACCAATGGACCATTTGGAGTATCATGGTCGTTCACGGCCAAGCATGGATCGAATTATGTATGTTGATAGAAAATACGGAGTCTAGGAATATCAATGTTTGAAAATGTACAGCATGAAATAGGAGTTAACCAATGTTCGCATTCATTGTCGGAAAGAGTACTTTAAAGTTGTACTAGTGCCAGGAAAATAGAAATGCGAGGAATTCGAATGGAATCGGATAAACAATTCGCAACGCGGGATCATCCCGATGTTGGATGGAGCGTTTTTGGCTAAAAAATAATTCAAGCCAGGAGATTCCAAAGTTTCAGACTAAACGTTGCTTGAGCTGAGACAAAGACTTTGAATTAATTGACTCATGAGAATAAGTTTATTTTCATTCCTATTTGTTTACTGGGAACCGGTTTGGTCTGCGGTTATTACGTGTGATGATGCGCAAACAACTGCTGGGGTGGTTGTTCCGTCATCTGATGTCTGACGTATGTTTACTTGGAATTTTGATGTGGGTCTTTATAAAAGAATGTTCAAAGGAGTGCATGACTCAAGAACACGATATAACCTTATGTTAATTATAGAATATCAAAAGGAAAATACTATTGTCATGAAGTAGCATGTATATTTTGTCAAAGAAAATATGAAGCCAGTATATAAAACATGTATAACGTGCTGGCGGATCGTGGAGTAAGAAATGCTTATGGCCTTTAGTCTTCTAAAAGTACATAATGAACGTTCACCACTTTTACTCAACTGGCTGGAAGTAGATTAGGGTTAACTATCTCGTAGTTTTCACAAGTCAGCTATTCCGCTAATTTGTAACGAAGTTAGCTCTGCCTTGAAATAATTATTCCTTTCAGGGTAACTGCTTATTCAGACACTTTCTTAGGAAGAGTTTCTCCCACAAATCCACAAACTTAATTTAGACAGGAATCCTTTCCCTATAAAAACTATCCAGGTGAGTATACAACTCTGGCTTGAAGGCATTCCGGAATTTCTTAACTTTTTTTTCTCTATTTTTTGTGTTCTGTGTTCTTTTCCAGTTTGAATGTAGGTAGGTATGTGTGTTGTTTCAAGTAACACCACAAATGATCTCATACGTATTCCCTTGATTGAACTGAACAAGAATCGTAGAGGAATATAACATGGGATTGGGATTTCCCTGCAGTGCAGACATTTCCTGTATCATAATCATTACGTGGTGTTCCGATTTGATGAGGTATGATGATTTCATTTTACGTGCATTACCTCCTTCTTTAAGTATCTCTCTCGAGTGGAGTTGTTGCCTTTCAGCTCATCTTGTTTATAATTCACCTCATCATCCTCTTCCTATACTCTATTTCCCTTAAGGAACACGATATCAACATAAAAAGTCCTCGTAATAATATAAACTGGGTAAGTTTTCATTCCAATTTTATATTGTCAAAGAGGAGAACTCTGGAGAAATTTGCAATCTGCAAACGACAAACAGCTGAAACAAACAAAGTAGCTCTTTCATTACGTTTCTCAATCTAAGTTGATATCTTCTTACGCTGACATTTTTCTCCTTTCCCACCAAAGTAATATATTATATTTAAGTTTGAGATATTTATATGTGCACACTCAGTTTCTTCCATGTATTATTAGTTTGTGTTGACGAAGAGAGAAAAATATAAAAGGAAAAAAGTTCTCTCAGCTTTCTTCTTCTTTTCCTTCTTTTCATCCCTATGGCCTTGTTTTTATATATTCTGTGCATTCACGCTGCTCTGCTGTTTTCAGTGTATTTGCTACTCTGCAGGTTTTTTATTGCCTTTCCCAACTTTCTCCCACCATTTACTTCTCTTTTCCTTTAGTATAAATGCACTGTTTGGTTGACGTCTTTTTGTGGGAGACCTTTATTCAGCCACGTGAAAAGAATATAAATTCATGGGGAAAAAGTGCTGTCGACAGTTCACTGGGAGTAGGACACCCTTGGAAAAAATCTTAAAAGTGAAGATATGGAGCAGAGATATGCAGGGCTGATGATTGTATTGTGATGAGGGGAATAATATACTAGAGCAAATAAAAGATCCTCAAATCTTTATAAAATCCTTAACCTCACTTGGCTCTTGTTGTACGTGGTGCATTTAAATGTGTCGTTTCAAGTAAATTGCAAAATGTGCTTACCAAGCACTCAACCCTTTCCAAGGAAGCAATGCTAAAATGTGCAAATTTTGATGCACACACTCACATGGGTTTCTTTGAATCAGTCGCATTTCCAAGTAATGAAAGTAGGCAGATGTGTCACTTTTTGTAGTTAGCATGGAGCTTCTTCACATCAAACAGAAAAATTCCCACAAGACTACCTCCCATAGATGCTTGGTAGATTTAAAGAAGCTATGCTCGTTTTAGACTCTCTCGTCTGTAGCGTGAGCGTGAGCTGTATAGGAAGAATCTTAAATGAAAAATAATACAATAGATATATGCAGAGTGAAAGAAATAGCGAGAAATAAATGAAAGGGTAACTTCCCCTTAGGGTCTTGTTGGGAGAAAAGAGTAGGTATTTATGTTGGGAATGAACAAACAGGAAGTAGCCTCGAGAGTGAGTAAGTGCTGCATCACAGATGTACCATAGAATACCAAATGTATAAATTTACACGCACCCTACAGTATTCGCTCTGAGAGAGCCGTCGTCCACAGGGATGGACATCGTCTGCGGATTCATTTGGTAAACTAAGGTCACGTAGGGAGCATGTTGGTGACAGCTACACAGCCCACAGAGAGAGATGAGAAGACGCAAGTTTACGTTTTTTCCTTTCACGAACACAACCCAGTATATTACGTGAATAAGGCGGAAATTTGCAAAGTACTACGTTTGCCCGTTGTTCACTTCGTGTTTCCCTTTCACGAAGGGAATTGTTGGGGGCGAGGCGAAGTCAAGAGAAAACAGAGTAAATGAAAAGGTTATTTCATTTCTATTGTTCAAAACGACACAATCCTCAGAATCATGAACGGTTCATTTATTCCATACAATGCAACTCAATATATCTACACACGAGGGAGAAACACATGCGTGCCTTTTTCCACTTCCAATGTTGCTGAGCTTTCTTTTCGTGAAATTCTAGACGAGAATATGATGCAAGGGAAACGTATTGGAATAAAGAGAGAGAGCTTCAGTATGAAAGTGAAAATTGAGAGGATTCAGTGTTGAGAAAAGGAAAAGAAAGAAAGTGATAAGTATCCAGCAGTGATCAAGAGACGACAATAAATCATATGTTTACTTGGGCTCAACAAAGACTACATGAGATTACGTATGCGACAAGCATGTTCTTATAGGTGAGTACACAGCTTCCTTCTCCGCCTTCAGATTCGCAAATTCTTTTCGTAAATCTCCCCTCCTACGAGGCTTGCGACAAAAATCTTCCCTTGCTACTCCACTTATTATGTAACTTTTTTCTTCATACTGTGGAACAGGGAAGGGGAAGCAAAGTTGGCATCTTAAATCGATTGTTCAAAGTTTAACACTTATCCTACCACCACCGCCTACCTATTTTTAATAAAGTAGAGAGTTTTCCCACTCTGCGACGGCAGCATCTACACCTTCGACTTGTAACTTTTAGATAGTCGAGGCTTAGAAAACTCCAACGAGAGGAGATTTAAAATATCACATGCGAACGACTCGAGAAGAAGAGCATCCGCCTGTAATCTACTTTTCCCTTCGTTCCCTTTCTTTATATAAGCCGGTGTAATAAATTAAGGTTTACTCTACAAGCTTGTTTGTCGACATATGTAATTATGGAGGCTGGTGCTAGATGACTTTTATGTAGATGCATGCATCCTTATTTTGTAAAATTGAACGCCCGCTGAGTTCTAATGTTGGGGGGTGACAGGGGCAGCAATACTAGCAAATTTTAATTATCGGAGTGTTCACACTCCCTAAATTACTAGATGATGATAACCCAACAGGGATTTTTCACAATTTCGCTAGCTTCTACGTAATCTAGTATGCTTCCGGTGAAAGTTCAAGCATCATTGCAGTTTCTCTTTTTCAAATGTACAAGCAAGATGAGATTTCCTCGTCAATTCTAAAATTATGATAGTGCTTAGTTCGAGATGACCTCGAGGATAATTTTTGCATTGCTGAAAATAAATCTATGGCCTTCACTACGCCTTGCTCATTTCGATCCGCTACACTTTTTCACATTTAGTCTTCCATTAAAAATGCAGATGAATGCGAGGGAATAAAAAGTTTCCTTCACGTTCTATCAATTTTTTTGCATATAGAATTCAATGCCAAGTTACGATTTGCAACTTTGCAAGGCTACTGAAAAAGTCCCTCAGGAGTTTACGTTTACATGTCCCCCCGCCGTACGAAACTCAGTAAGCCAAAGTAACTTGATTCCGTCTCGTTAGTGAATGAAAGCAAAGTAGATACGCTGGTTGGAGTACCTAAAATAGGTAGCTCATTCCATTCATTATTTCAGTGACGTACGGAGTTACAGCTATGTAACTAAAGAACGTCAGAGAAATTGGAAGGGGTAGGAAGGCTCATTAATTTAGCTAATCAATCCAATTTGGATCCGTTTGCTTTTCTTTATTTCTGATCGTCATCATATATCTAAGGCTTTATATGCAATTTTTTACAGTGAATATATTTGTGGATACGACTGCTACTAAAGGTAGAATAGGACTTTGACATTATCTCACTTCTAGTGAAATGTAATTTCTTAATGAACACAGTCAACAGCAATATATCTTCGTGTTTTCCTTCCGTCCGTGTGTGTGTGTCCCATTCCATCCTAAACCATTTTTCGAGACAGATAACCAAACGACACCGACACTTGTTTCTTAATTTAATTCAAGACGAAAAAAAGAAAAGAAAGCAGATAGATGGAAGTGGTCTTATCTTGAATAACTAGAGCAGTTTACTGAATCACCCTATTCTCTACACTAAGTTGGATCGAGCTTTATGAGAAGGCCTGAAACCAGCCGTAATACAAAGTGCTGACAACGTTCATACTCATGAGATGGATTATTCTCAAAAAAATGTGTTTCATGAGTCGGTCGGTGGTGACGAACTTCCACTTCTGGTGCAAGACTCTTGCCAAATAGTATAAAAAATGAAAACAAGCAAGCCTTCTTCTTTCATCTGTTTGCAATCTCTTTCTCTTTCATACATAGTCTATGCAGTTGATGACGGTCTATGGCACAAGGTACACGATACTTCTTTTATCTTACTTGAGGCTCGTTGTGAGCTTGCTAACGGGAAACTAACACATTTTTCTCCATCCCTGAGCACCATCCATATATCATCTCCCTAAGATAAGAGTATGTATCTCTCTTCATCGTTCTATCATCACTTAATGCCAACTTTATTTTTTTCATTTATCCCGACCACGTTGTGACTGTGATAACAGAGAAATATGAGCTTTGTGAAGGCACATGCAATGCATTTTATACTCCCACGACTAGTCCAAGCGCTTTGCGGCAATCAAATGAATTTTACCATGAATAACTTTCAGATAGCACAATTTAACATCATCATTTGCAAGTTGTCCAATTGATGCGAACTTTTTTCCTGATAATATCGAGAATAGAGGTGATATGTTGCATTTTGTAGTAAGGCAGAAGTTGGTTCGAGCATTACTTGGCATATGTTGAACATAAATATCAACATGCTTCGCAAAACCACGCATTTGAAAAAGTATGAGGGGTATGTGAGTGCGCAACAGACTGCTCGTGTTTCTAGTTAGAAGCCGTTATATCTTCTAGCAAGTATGCTGATGATGTGCACATGGATTTTCATTTATTTCGGTTAACAAGCAGCAGTACACAGCAGTAAAAAGCTATCATATCATAATATCACATCACATCGACTATATTGTAGTAAAAGATGGTACATTTATAGTTTTATATGTATAGACATAATAATCCATCCAGTGAAAGAATTTTGAGTATATCGGTTTCATATAATGGAGTGATGGAGTTTCAGTTAAGTTAGTAAACAAGTGAGCCAGCCAAGTTGGAAAATCCCAAAGATCAGGAAGACAAGGAGTAAATGCCGGTAGGGCAAATAAAAGCAACGAGAGGAGTAGAATACATCGTCAACTTGGCACAAGGCCGAGGAGCTGACAACAGAAAACAAACTTTTTTTAAAAAAAAGAAAAAGCACATTCCATCGTCCGGGGAGGACTTACTTTATGATTGCTATCAACTCGAAGGTCTTCCCATTAACATTTATAAAAATATGCAAATATACAGACATTCCCCTGACGTAACTCGTTTGGAATACAGTTTCTGTAAGCTACTTTCTCAAACTGAAGCTTATAGGCAGTGGCTCCGCGGGCGTTTGTTGGGATCATGCCCGTTAAGCATTTTTCTCAATTTTCCGAATGAATTGAAACGAAGGTATATATAATTTCGGTACGTGAGTTTTATTTACATAAGGTTTAAATACAAAGCTACGCTTTATGTAAACTTTAAAAAACAGAATCTAGTGGGGATGGTTTATTTTACCTTGTAGCCATTTGCAAACAGGTTGCATCAGTGCTTTCTTTGGATAGCATGCTAATCATTTTTACGATATTTTTTTTCACACCTAAAAAGCTTCAAGCATTGCTATTAATCTAATATGTGTTACTTCCGGGATAGTATTTTTTGAAAAACAATACATCCCCAGCACGAGATTCTTGAAATAATAGTTTAGTTTTGTCTACTGACCCGGATGTTGAATGCAACCATTACAGATTTCCAAATTAGCAAAAGTTCATGCATATTTATCTTACCTTCGTTGTCAGATGAAGACGTGCTCATTACGTCGTACTGGTTATGATGCTGGGTTACAGTTTCATGAGATGACTCCGCTCGTCTACCAAAACTTCGGGACTTTTTCCTGCGACGATATCCAGTTTCCCCTTTCGCACCGTTACTTTTGAGCGTGTAAAGATCATGCAGGAGATCATCGTAATTATCATTCCCTGTCATAATAGACGCTTCCGTGAATACTGACCTGCTTCTTGGTGCATGAGTCGCATCATTAGAATCGCAGTGACATAAGCATAATGACTCGGAAACGGTTTTGCTCTCCTTTTCCAAATTTTTTTCCGTATGTTTGCCAAGACGGGATCTGCAGGGTAAATCTGTAAACCGAACCTTTCCTTTGGATTGGGGATAATGGTGGTTATGACTATGACACTTATTTGGAGCAGAAAGAATGGATGAAGATGGGGAAATTGAAAAAGACAGGGATTCCGACTGCGATAAAGAATGCGAATGGATTATTGTCGATCTACTCCTTGAATAATGTCTCGAACGTTGGACATCTTTAGTGGAAGATCCAGTGGAAGATGATGCTCCCGAGACCACTTGCCAATTTAGAGGGCGATGAAGGGTTACTTCAACCCGGACAGCAGACGCTGACTTGCGTGGACTTACCCACAATCTGGGTGTACCTTCGACCATGTCAATTGCTGTAGTGATGGAAGGCTTCGAATTCGAACTCCTTTTTTTGATGTTTGTCTTTGTATAGCCATGTTTATTACGATACTTTGTGTTTGAGCTACTTCTGTTCTGTTGTTGAGGATCGCGCCCGATGCTGCCATTGTTGTTGCTTATTCCTGATGAGCAGGATTGAATTGTATTGAGAGAATTGTTATTCGCCCAATCTTCACTTTCAGGAGACCCTGATGTGTTGTCATACTGGTCAGGGTCTGGGTTTTGGACTGTAACGATGATCTCCGGAGCTAAATTTGATGGCATGATTAACACTGCTTAGTGTGTGTTTTGTGTCACACAGTGTTGAGAAAAGTTACTAATACTTTGCGAAATCGCTTAGTCACTTGCATTTTCTCAGTAACAGAATATGAGTTAGTGTATTGCAATGATTACAGAAACTATACTGTCATAAGAATTTATTAGTCAATGTGAGTGAATGTTTCTCAACTTAACTGCAGAAGCTATGGCTGTTGTATTTGGATGATCAGTCAACTAAATTATGCACGTGTACACGACAAACTTTTACGAAATGCTTAAATCGCTAGTAAGGATTGAAGACAACTTATGCGCTAGACCCAGTGTAGTGTTGAAAGAAAACCCGATAAACCAAAGCACTCCCGGTTTTCAGATTCCAGAATTTCTAAGTAAAATTTCAGAAATTGACTTCTGAGCTTGCTGGATTTTCTAAGCACGTCGTGACATTTTCTATTTAAAGAAGCACGTAGAATTTCTTCATTTAGGGGGAGAGACGATCAACTGCAAGTGTTGTGGTGAGCAAACCGAGTTAAGATCAACTGGAGATCAAGAAAATAGGAGATGGAACAAAAAAGCTAGAGGAAGGAAGAAGATGAAAAAATCTGTGCCTCTCACTCAACTACTGTTTATATCTAGTTCGTTTTATAGGCATTCATTTAAAGATAAAGTACAAAGAGCACACACGGATCTATCTATGCATGATATGTAGTTTGTAATAACTGTGAGCACGGTTCGGTTTAGGTAAAGTTTCTTGCATATCCGCAAAGCTACATAAACACATAGAAGCATATATGAATCCTTCGTCTGTATTCCCGTCCCCAAACTAACTTTTTTGTGTCCTTTCCGTATGTATACCGCTTTTTGAATACACAAAATATTCCCCCGGATGCGTTGAATGTATGTACGTAAGATAAGGGACAGGACAGAGTCAACATTCACCACCGCACCGAATAACGGGCGCGACGTGGCGTAAGCGTAAAGACGCTTACTCTGAGCGTATACATACGTATCAGTTAAAAAGTTAGGTTAAAGGAAAGAAGGAAACTGAACTAAAAGCATCTAGAAAAACTTTTTCTCTCAAATTTTACTAGAAGAAGGGTTACAAGTTACATCAACTGATACTGATACATGTACAAATGTTGTAAGTCACTTTACTATAATGATGATTCCATTCGGTATCTTCTTTTTCCTATTATTCCTGTATTATGCATATGTTACATTTGTTCAACCAGCTTCTCTATATATGTGCTTTATAATGGGGATTTTTCCCTCTTTCTCTCCTCTGTTCTTAATATTAGGATTCCGTTTGGAAGGGATAACATAAAAGTAACTTCTTGTAATGCATAATGCATGTGCTAAAGTCGTTCTTTTTCAGATGAACTATAATGTTTGTAGGGCTACCAGTGTTTTTGAGAAAGTGAGTTACAAAAAGTCACAAACATAATGGACTATAAAAACACATGCATTATATAGAGACTATTTTGACTCACACCGCACCACCGCATGGCAATCGCCCCATTGCCAATTGTGCGGACAACAAGGGAAGGGATCTCTCTTTCTCAAAGAAAATATGTCATGTTCATGTTGAGGTTTGGTTTAAAGTGTTACTTCCCAAAAAGTTCGGAAAGTTATGTTACGCCTTTACGGACTCGCACCTATATAAACTTTCAGTGCCCATGATCCTACCGCAAGGTAATGCAGAAGTATATTACATTACTTTATACTTATAAGAGAGAGAAGCTATTACTCTATATGAGGACGGTCGTCTAGGGTCAAAACTAATGATCATTGAAAGCCAGAAATGAAAAATGTACGCTGAGAGTTTGAGACACATGCAAATTATTATATAGGCATTGGGCACATCTGCGCCAGAAGCTTCATGATTCTAATCGTAAGTTTTGAAATATGGACTGGTAAATTATTCTTAACGCAGAGGGTTTGAAACTGATTTTTATTAGTTAACTAGTTATTGAAAGTATATGTACAAGAGAAACATCCAAGCACAGTTAAATAAAAAGAAAAAACTTTTATCGTTATAACTCAACATACTTGTATTTGCATCATTACATAAATTATCATCGCATAAACATGCAGAGACGATAAATCCGTTCTTGGTAAAAGTTGCGCATCCATGTTTGGACTTAATAATAGTTCCATTTGGACCGGACATAGTTTCCCCGAAGCAACCTCTTATCGTCTCTCGCTCGCCTCTTTTTTCTCGAACAATTTTTGCACAGAATTGTCCATTTAAGTGATCACAAGAGATTCTACATTCACACAAATAGTTAGTTAACAAGCTTACAAAGGATGGATAATCATATATGCCAACGCCAACACTTTTCACTTGGTTTTACCTGCGATTTACCTTAAACGAGCTTTCTCACTATGTCTCAAATATTTCCATAATCGAGTGTCGCACAAAGGTTCGCGGTCATATTTTGTGTTGGAATTGCATTGGTGACATGTTATTGGTTCGACTTTTGGTAATGATTTATTGCAAGCGGAAGCCAGTAATCCTGAAGAACCAGGAGGAGCACTCCTCTCTTTCCTACTTTTTACTTTGTATAGTCCGTCGTTCCACAAATTAAATGATGTCCAGAACATGAGAGATCGATTGTTAAGATTCCGGAATTCATAACTGGTTTTACTCACATTGCTTTTTCTCGACATATTACCACTATGTTCAATATAAGCAACTACATCCAAGGATAGAAATGCATTCAGGCATGCAAAAACTATCAAAATTACTAAATTGCAAGAATCAAATAAGCGGAGGAACATATCGTTTACTGGACAAGTAACATGAATTCTTCACGGAAACAAGATGCTACAAGGTAAACTGTAGCTGTAGTGTAGTTTAGAACCTATGAGACAACAACTTGTTCCTGGAACTGGACAGGAAACTGGAACAAATGTAATCAAACATTTAACTGCAATATTTGTTCCCGAATCCAAAGATCCATTGACAGTGGTGCCATATCAACTCAGTTTGTTCAACTTCATTCTATTGACGAAATAAGCGGAAAGGCAGAAACCCTTCACGTTACCTTGAGTTACCTGTCCATTCCATTCCATTGGTGCCAGTGAGTTGATATAGTTTTTATATCTATGATTGGTGCCCTTTTCTAAGGTGGCCCACGGGCCGTGGGTGCCTTCAGTATAACAAGTGAAAAGCATAGAGTAGCATTTAAAAATCAGTAGTATATATTTGTCCTCTTCATCCGTTCTTATCTTGTCTTATATATATTTTTGTCTGTCCTCAGGGAAAAAAGTTCCCAAAAATTGCACACAAATAACATATATACTAGCCTAGTATTACTAGGTTCGGGAACACGTTATTTCTTTGTTTGTGCATCTTCTCTTCTGTTTGTTTGTCCGCAGTCCGCACTGCAATGGGATGTAGTATGTGGACAGCGACAGCTAGGAATGAGGTACCAAAGTTTTGTCTGGAGGAGCGGGTTGGCTGCTTTCGACGTGTCAGCTTTAAATTTTATTATTATGATTTGACTAATGCACAAGTGGCGAATATCAAAGTCTGCATTTACTACACTTAAACATGTGAAGTTGATAGAGTTAAATTGTAAATAGGTTGTGGTTGTGGATATGAGGAAGTAGGAAGCGATTGATGTCTTAATTATTAAATATTATTGTGGTTGGGCTTTAAAGGAATTAAGGGATAAACAAAATCTTATTTTGACATCCGTGCTCTATTTTTTCCGGGATTTCTACTCCACATTCGTACACACGATCGGCGGAGAATTATACTTTCCGCAGGCAGGAGTAAATGAAGGTTCATGTGAGTTTTATTGGAAAGGAATTGGTCGTAATATTAGTGCTATATATGTTTTTGTTATTTTGTTGGTATTACAATTAATTTTATTTAGGAACAAACAAATCCACTACCGCTGTCAACACCTTCAACCTTCAGAGTCGGGAGAAATCATGGGCTTACATCAAGTAACTGAATCACAGCTGATCATTATTTTATTCACCAGCTTGTTCCTGTAGCGTAGCATGGAAGTAAGTATTTTGCACGTAATTTGCTTTTATTAGTGCTTATAAGAAGAATCAGCTGCAAATTACATTTTCAAATTATTTCTAATTCACGGTAGGCAGTAGGTGATTTTCCATTCACTCATCACCGTAGTGTCAACTGCTGATTGTTGAAAATGTTGAATTAAAGTTTCAATTTGCAACAACTATCAAATTATTCAGATTTTCGTGTTTTGCAGTGAGCAGTTGCAGCCAATAGTGAAATGTACAGTTGACGTTAACAAGTGTCATATTGTTATTGTTGTTGTGTTGTGATCATATCTTTTGACATGATGTTGTAGTGCTATATTATTTGATTATGTGATATTTGTCTTGGAATCAAATTCTTCGTCCCGGTCGCACACTGCAACTACATACAACATAAACGTTTTTGATTTAAAAAAAATTGACCATCAAAATAGATTTAACCTTTTAGAATATACAAGATAGTTTTAAACAAAAACAACCGAAAATCAAAAAATGGGGCTGTGCAAGTGTCCTCAACGAAAAGTTACCAACATATTTTGTTATGAACATCGAGTCAATGTGTGCGAGCATTGTTTGATGCAGAATCATCCCCAGGTAAATATATGTGTACTTTAATATGTAATTCAATAGCTTATAATAATACTGAGAAGGTCTAACATCTTACATTAGATCAAGAAATATTGAACATCGATTGTAAAGCGTATTTTTTTATTTTAATGTTTGTTTTCAGTGCGTTGTGGATACCTATCGAAATTGGATAACAGATTCCGTATTCTCTCCAAAATGCTCGTTATGTAGTGATGATCTTGTCAATGGGGAAACAGTTCGTCTTCTTTGTTTCCGTGAGCCATTTGTTCTGTTCGACCCTTATTTATTTGATACATTTATCTATTAATAATTTTATTTACTTTTGTTTGTAGATATCGTACACTGGTCATGTTTAGATTCTTGGGCCCGATCATTGCCTGCAACTACAGCACCAGCTGGATATACTTGTCCAGTTTGCGCAAGAATGTGCTTGTTTCCTGCATTAAATCAAGTGTCTCCAATTGCTGATGCATTAAAATTAAAGATGGGAGAAGTTAATTGGGCTAGGGCTGGTTTAGGCTTACCTTTGGTTAGTTCAACGTGGTAGTATGCAGTACATACACATAGTGTTGAATTGTGTTTTGTTATTAAGACATAAGCATAATGATGATTTATACTTACTTCCTAGTTGAATAATGATGGACTTGGGCATAATCCTGCAAGTGATGTTTTATTAAATGGGGATGTCATGACTGGAGAAAATGTCTATCCGGATAATTCTGCGTCCCCTCGCCATGGCCCACTAAGTGTAAGTTACTAGTACGCCAACTCTGTTCGCTGCTAGGTTTATGAGCATGATCTTAATGTGTTTCATTCTTCATAAGATTTTAAAGTCTAAAGTCCCAATTATATTTATGATTATTTCTGATTTATAGGATGCTAATGGAAAGCCAGAGATTAGTCGATATGAAACTACTGAAATTCCACATCAAAAACACATGACTCCCGGCACCCATTTAACAACAACTGTGATGAAAAATAATTTAAACATGAACTCCAGCCATCATTCAGAGCTATCAACTTCATTCGCCTCAGCTTCCAATCATGCGGCTTACACGCCATCACCACAATCATCGTCAAAGTCGTTTTATAGTGATAATTCAGCTGGTAAGTAATGAGTTAATGAGTAATTCTTTGCTTTGTAACTCATTGGCCTTTTGGCGTCAATTTAGAAAGCAACGGCAATTGTATAATTAAAATATTTTTCCCTTTTACTAAAAGTTGATACTTCATCTAACACAAATGCGAGAAAGCCGGTTAATAAATATGATTACGAGATGCCGCTACTATTTGATGAAGATGAACACAAGTACAGACGCAAATCCCCCTTTGAAGCTCTAACTAGATGGTTGAAGTAAGTATTATTGCATGTTTTAAAATTGAATTATAATACGTAACGTACGTACAGCTCGAAAGATTTATTAAGTTTAAGGCTAATAGAGAAATATATTGTATATAGGAATGCAAATCCAGCATCAAACAGAAGGAAGTCTCGCAGGCGAACTATTATTTACGCTATCGTAACGATCATTGTCCTTATAATCATGTTTATGCTACTGTTCGGTAGAAGTGAGGAATACGATGAAGGCTTTGATCCAAAGTTAAATCCAAATGTATTTATCGGAGATCGAGAAGCAGTTGCTAAAAATTCAGGACGTGAAGACTCGTAATCACTTTAAAACTTGAATTTTTAACGCAATTAAATACTATATACTTGTAAAATCAACCTTTCTGCATGAAAAAATGTTGATTTAAGGAAGTATTGATATATTCCATTTTAATGAACCATTTATGTTGTATTATCGTTTACTATTTTAATACTGATACATTGATCGTACTACGAAGTTTGCTCTACACTGACACTAGTTAAATTATTAAACAGTGATTGTAGATGTGGCAAATTGAAAGAAAGCAATTATAATAAATTATTTCCGAACTGAATCGACAAATAGCTAGGTGCTTTTTCGGACACTTGATTTATTTCGATATGACCTGCTTAATTACAAAAAATTATATTCAGTATTATAAGAGCTGAATGTCTCGAAATCAGATCATTGTTGCAGTGAAATGTCAAACAGGTTTAGTTTTACACAGTCAGTGCTCTGATGAATCTCCCATAGAAAGGGTTCTAGAAACATGCAATAATAGATTAATTCCTCGTTATCTTAAATCATAACGCGTTAATTTATTGTCATTTACGGTCTTCTTGCTACATACCTGTTTCTAACCACTTCTTCAACATTAGATATATGGTGAAGTAAATCGATTTGGGTGACAATCCCGATTATTATTTCCTTCTTTTGCTCTTCTCGATGTGCTCCAGCATCTATACAAAATTTTACTTTTAGGAAATATTCTGTTTAAAGCATGTATAGAACTAATTTTTGTCATTATCTCGTACATTGAATTTGAGAATGTGTAACCAATGCAAAATGGTGCGTATGTAGTAGATTAATCAGTTTTCCAAGCGCCATGTTCAAGGAAACCTTTTTAAACTGCCGATACAAAGCTGCTTCCACAGGGTCCTTATATGCAAGCTTTTTCGAAATGACTCGCGTAATCAGACTCCCCAGCGTCACCATACCCAGGATAACTCTTTAAGCCATAAATCGAAAGACATTTCATAGTCATAAACTGTTTTAGGATGCCACTGATTTTATTTCTAGTTCCGTACCCATTTGAATCTACAACTGGCATCTGATCGAATCCCTTTCGTTTCATAATATCGATCGCTTCTTGTACAGAAACTTCGGGTAAAATAGTTAAAGGTGCTTCCAATTTTAATGCAGCAACGGTGGTATCTCCCCACCAATATTGATCATTAACTTCTTTTTCCGGCAGCAGTTCCCTTTCCAACATCCATTGATCAGAGAGAAATTTCGTCATGTAATTTCTAACACCGTCAGGAAGGATAACAACGCAAACCTGCCCTGCTTTTAAACCAGCATCTTCAATCGCTTTTAAGGCGCAACTCAAAGCAGAACCAGAACTACCTCCGCAAAGCAATCCTTCCTCTCGAATCAAGCTCCTTGCAACTTGCAAGGATTCTTTGTCAATACTTTTATACCATTTATCAACCACAGATCGATCTAATGCAAAAAGCAAAAAATATGTCATGCTTAAAGAACATTGGAAACAGATTTAATAGTGTCTAAAATGTTATGTAATTACCTAAAAGCATATCTTCGATTAGGGTACACAAACTACAAATCAAAATAGGTTATATGTATTCAAATAGGATAAATAAAAATACTTGATCCAAAATAATTGATTCGGGTATCTGCTTATGAAGCCTCCATGCCACAGAAATATGACTCTCGGGTGAATCAAATGTTGCTGATGTAGGGGTGCGAACAATTTCAGCTCCTAATGCTCGCAGGGTGTCAACTTTCTCATTGGACATTTTTTCTGGCATTACGATAATGCATTTGTAGCCCTTCACAGCAGAAGCAAGTGCCAATCCTATTCCTGTAATGCGAGACATCACCCATTAGTCAAGTGCAACGTTTCTTATGTAATTTTGTAGATTTTTGTTGTTGTAACCTGTGTTTCCGGATGTTGGCTCAATAATTGTGTATCCTGGCTGAATAGTCCCGGCTTTTTCAGCATCTTCAATCATTCTCAGAGCAATTCTATCTTTAACGCTACCACCAGCATTAAAAAATTCACATTTTGCATCTGGAATTCAATAAATCCATGATACGTGATATTGATGGGAAAAGGATTTCTACTGATAGATGTATTCAGAAACCAGTACTTACAAACTTCACATTTGATCCCCCTCGCCTGTGGAATTTTATTCAAACGCACCATTGGGGTGTTGCCAATATGGTGTAGAATGTTAGGAAGAACTTTAGGTTTCGCCTCCCTAAATTGTAAAATGCAATTGAAACGAGACGAAAAACAAAATGCATTTTATATTATTCTGATTGTATGATTCATATTTACCGATTATCCAGGCTGTGTGGAGTCTTGTCTTTGGAACCATTCTTGTGCCAAGTACACTTGCTCGGTAAGTTAGGAAGTATTAAGTCCTCATGTGTATCCGATGAGACCCCGTTTGAATTTGATGTTATCACCGGGGGGTTCATGCTGAGTCTACTGAAATTCATTTTTGAATAATTCCTTCAAAATTGCTTTTTCAAAGGGTATACACTTAGATAATCTGGCTAAACCACGTTTTTCCAACAGTGCTTAAACAACGAAAACGAGACGGAGATTCAAGCAGATGTGGAGCAAGACGAAGCAAGTTGCAGAAAAAAGATTATATACACGCCGATTTTGGATTGTGCAATTGTGTCTGTGTCTATATGACGTGCTGGCTGACGCTGTTGGAACTGGAGAAACTACACCACATAAACCTACAATGTATTTTCATATCATGCCGATATACATTACATATTATAACTAACTACACGCATGGATTTCCCGACAATATATCCAGACATGTTCTTGCTTCCTACCTGTTACCCTACCATAAGCTTATCCATATCTTCAAAATATTTGTGGTACTCAATGAATGTTTCATGCATTTTAGGAGGTTAGCATTAGAAAGGTGGTGATTTAGCTGGCTAGTTTTTATCACCAAATCTGAGCATCTTCCTTACCTCTTTCACTAGCAAATGAGTTTTGTTCACTTGCGCACCTACACCAACCACAGAGAAACCTGTTGTGCCCAGCCTACTATATATTCTCTGTTAAAAGCAATAAGCAATAATTACTGCTTGCTTTAAATTTGCTCATGCTACACGTGTATCTAGCTAGATAAAAACTCCGTAGTAGCTTAAATCAGGTCACATTTGTATACATGTGTTGTGTTATAAAATATGCATTCGATACATATATACTTACACACACACAGACACATATATTTTTGCCTGAATGTTTAACCTTAACCGATGTTGACCAATATTACAGTTTTTCACGCATGACGCAAGAACGCCAGTTTACCTTTGTGTCTGGGTAATGATAGCAATCATCTAACCTCTGGATAACTTTTTCATGTATACTTGAATGTATTGTGCAACATGATGTGTGAATGTGTACACAGTGCACACAACAAAGTATGCTTTAAAAATAGGATATCAATGTACACTATCACATCGCCTTTATACAATACCTCAAACAATTTTATGATTTAACCACACAAAATTGTGTTTCGGAATGATAGGTTGTGTTCTTGTTGTGTACAACCAAACAATAGACCAAGGTCATTCAGAAAATCAATATAATAAAATATTCAGTCAGTAAGTCATCTCATTCTCACCACTTGGATAAACAAAGTTGAACCTGCCCTACGAAAATTATGTATCGCTTCACATGATGGTGATTGAGCGATGAAAATAGGAAAATCTCTTTTATTATAATTATGAATATGACAAAAATAAGGTTTTAGTGGCTGCCCGTTTTTAAAGACATTCAATTATGCACTTCGGTTTGATCGTTTAAATAGCTCTAAAGAACATTATAAACTCTGCTTCCATTTCCATACACGAACCTGTTTCCCAAGGTTGAATCAATTGAACGAGACTGCTTTTCCTTAAAACCTCCGAATACTCGAAGTCTTAGCTCACCGAAAATAATTTTACTCTTTAGCGGCAAGTAAATTGCAGCAAGCCGGTATTGTAAGCCGCAATGAACTGGATGATGATTAAACTCTACTACTTTCAAATATAATTCTACGTTCACTACTGTTTTTCAATTTTAGTTCTCACAAAACGAAATTAATGGGCCTTGGTATGAAAGTAATAACAGCTTTCAACTTTTAAAAGGAAAAGTATGAATTTAAGTTAAAAATTTTCTACGTTGTCGAAACTTTCCCGAGCTACAGCTTATGTGTCAAAAAGGACGTGGCTGCAACGTGTCTGTTGCAATTTTCGGGACGTGTGAAGTCAGGTTTTTATCGATCCAAGTTGTGCCAAAAATCAGATTTCCACAAGTCGTATATATGCGTATATCCCCGTAGTGGTTACCCACTACCACGTTTTGTTTTACCCTACATAATATAACTCTGTGCAAAAGTACACATATTGCATGCACAGAAACGATCTGCTACTGGAGAAATTCGTGGTTGTGCATAATTTATTGTAAGGCATAAATAAAATTGGGTTTTTGGCATTTTAGCAATGGTAGTCAGCAGTTATTAAAACTATGCATCTGTTTTACATTGCAAAAATGCTGCGTACAGTATTTTATAAAAGTGGAAGTGTAATTTCATGGTATATTAAAAGTATGACAAGAAGCCAGGCAAGATAATGGAGAAGAATGTAAAACCTGCAATTAAGATAATGGAGCAGGAAATGTAATTTAATAGTATATCTCGTCCGTACCCCATTAAAGAGTCGAAAGGTCATAGCTTATACTTAAATCCAGATAATTCCATTATCAAATTTTAAAACAGCTTGACTGAATGAAAGATGCTTCGGACGAATACGAACTTTTTGGTAAATCAGAGTTCATGGCTGGGTGTGACTGACAAAACTAACTAGAAGATGTATGAGTCGTCAAAAAGATTTACTTATGCATGTTTTATTTAGTGTAGTGAATCATCTTTCTTATTCGCATCTTATTACGCTGTCCAGGCATATTCGTCCTCTTACTTTTCTAATATGAAATGAATGATTTTTGCAGGCCTTTGTTCAAGACATTCCATGTAAAAACGAAGTCTTTGTCACGATTGTAAAAGACAAAAAGTCGTTTTGTTTTTTTTCTTATATGATCTCATAATAAATTCTGTTTATTGTGCATAAAGCATGTAAAACAACAAAGTTGACTGTGATTTACATAGTACAAAATATAAAACCAACAACTATTACTATCACCCACTCACACACACCATCCAAATTAAATAGAATTTAAAATTAAGTCGAATTTATACAATATAATAGTATGCATTTTATACGGTATCATTTGTAACTTTAAAAGATACAAAATTATAAAAAAAAACAATGGTTTATTTATGATGACGTTTTGACATAAATCATAAAGAGAAATACCACAACCGGACTAAAACCATATTGTTATCCATATGAATAAGGCACCGTTTTGCATTTTTGTTTCCATCATAATTAAGGTGAGTATTACTATTACAGAGCCGACATAATGTGCAAGTCCTACGCTAAATTGCATTGTCCATTTATTTGAGAAATTCCTTTAATCTTCTTGAGCAAGTCTCGATGCCCTGATAACATTCCTCGCTTATCTACACAGAAAATTCATGTATTACAAATAACAACGTCAACAATTAGCAAAATCAGTAATATATGCGAAATGTGTAAACTAACTTTTCCAAAATTTAAAAACCCATGAGGTATTGAATTTATAATATCAAGTGTTGTTGGAGCACCGGCGTCTCTCAGACGTTTCGCAAATTCTACGCAATCATCCATGCAAGGGTCTAAATTTGATGTCTAGCACACAAAATCAAAACAGCATGCAAACCTTTGTTACGTTTTAAACGCCAAGAAGATAAAGGTATATATCACCAATCTATGTCTCACAACAATAGCTGTTCTTGGGAATCTTCCGAGCAAAACGTCTGGAGCAATTAATGGCGACAAATGCCAATCATCATGGGGCACATTTACTCCACTAAGCTCCTCCAGAGTTACGGTCATGAAATTCCTTGAGCATACGTTTTCCACGTTTTCTAGTTCTGGTTCCCAAGTTCCTTCCACAAATGCATTTGGTAGATTAGCTAAAGCTGGATCAAATGTCTTACCTAGATATGCTGTATATATTCGATATACAAATATATTAAAACTGGAGTTTTTATGAAATGAAGGTCAACTTAAAATATTATTCACGCAGAATTGCTTGTTTACCTCCGAGGCATGCTGCCAAAGCAGGATAAGGAATAAGAGGATCGCATAGACTAAGAAGTCTAGCAGGAGATATAGAGGGCTCAAGTAATTGCGGAGTGTAGACTAAGAGAGCGCCATCCGGAATCCTTATGTTGAGCTCAATACAAAGCAAAATTACTCCAGTTAACAACAAACCGCCAGCGGAATCTCCAGCAACAATAACTTTTTCGGCTGTACTCCCTAATAAATGCGCATTTTGTATCGCCCACAGATATGCATAAAATGCTTCATGAAGGGCTCGTGGATAAGGGCTTTCGGGCGCAAGTGAATAATCTATTGATACTATAGGAGCGCCAGCACTCTTTGCCCATGACTTCAGGTAAACTAAGTGGGAGTTGCTGCTTTGAGCTACAAACCCACCGCCATGACAGTGAATAATTAACGTGTTTGAAGTTTCCTCTATATTGGAAGACAAGCAATTTCCGCTTCCAACAGACCCATGACGAAGCTTATGTGAAATTAGCCGTACCATCACTGGCCGTTTTCCGATATACTCAGTTGGTGGGAGTATTGTCAACTGTTTTTTGGATTTTGTTTCCACTGTTAATTTAACAGGCGGAATTGATATTTCTAAATTCGACTGTACAGGTTCTCCCACGCAATTCGACAAAATTCGCACTAAACCTAAGCACACAAAAAATCATATTAGCATCATATCATCAAGTGGCAATGCTGAATATTCCTAATTGCGCACCCTTTTCCTGAACAAGCCAAAATTCTTTGAAAAAAGTAAGTGGGTCTCCGAGACACATTTCGGCGATTCTTTCAGCTCTTTCCTTCGGATTCCTCCAGTAGTATACAACTGTTTTAAGGTTTATCAATTATAAACTACTTAAGACACATTCAATAGACCCTTGAGTTGAGAATATTCATTTTATATGTAATATAATACATCTTACAGTCCGAGGGTGAAATTATAACGTGCTTGAAGATACTATTAGTATTGAAAACCTTTGAAAACGCTGCCATTAGACATCCAACCACTTTCAGAGGTCCTCGTACAGATTTGCAAAACTAGTGTGTTTCAATCATATTAGAATGTTATGATTCATAGGTAAAAATTCGCATACTGACACCTAATATTGATACTTAAATGTTTCACCTGAAAACCCAGTAATCTTCCTTGAAACCCAATCACATTTACTCTTTCTTTGGACATTGAAATTAGCTTGTCTAAAGCTTCTCGGTTGGATGAAAACAAGGAGTCATTGGTAGTTCCTTGAACGAAATCATTCAAACACATCATTACTACCAGTAGTAATCGAAAGATTCTGCTCCAATCAATTAGTTTTCTAAAAAGAAAATAACACTGACATTATTTTTACCCCACACATGCTTTTAAAGTAATCATTTTGTACCCACTCGTGTAATATCGGATGACTAGTTGGTGAATATATACGGCTGCAGTCATTTATTTCTTCTGCCAAATATAAGCATTTTTGGACGCCACATTTTGCAAGCAGAACAAAGGTTCGGTAACCATTCGACGGGGCCAGTTCATCAAAATCAAACTTGGACAAATGTGGAGTCAGCTTATCCACTGCCGTCCTCATTCCTCGAACGCAGTATTGACAATCTTCGACCAATTTCAAGCATTCTGTATTATTTCTATACAGGTAATGAAAAAACGGGTTGTTTGTTCTCTTGGTACATATGTACACGTAATCAGAAGCACAAAAAAGTTTTTCTTAAAGTATTTGACTTTGACAATAACCTTAGTCTAAATGTGCGTCCTATTAAAGCAAATGTATTGATTAATTTGCAATATTCACACGCTGCTACATCAGCATTTGGGCATCGATGGAACTCCTCGTCAAATTCGATACTTTTGATTGGCCCGTCGCTCATTTTAAGATTTATGAATATTGCAATATCTCACATAAATAAAAGCGTAGATTATCCACGTCGAAGCCACTAAGTAGGATTGAGCATAACCAAACCTGGAGCAGGTATTAGATATAACATCAAGCCTCTCCTGTTAACCTGATACTTGATACTGAAACAATAAAAATAATTTTATTTATTAAGAAAGAGCCACGGTATGGAAAAGTATACGTACATATAGCTCTAACAAATAGAATGCACAATGATATTTGATTTGCTACGTTTTCTTTTGGAAGTTTTTGAATTTAAAAGAATCACAATTTATTGCAAAATTAAACAGAATATAAAATCAAGTACAAGCTACCGATATTACAACTGGTTTTGTTTTTCCAGTATAGTTAATGAAAACAAAAAATCAACAACTATTGAATTATTTTTGCAGATATATGCTTTAAACTCAGCTTGTTAAAGCGGACTGAGAGCAACTTATATTGTCTTATTAACTCATTTGTGTGTAATGCAAACATGGGATAGTGAATAAATCATACGAGTCTTCTCCATCCAAATCCCTCCCAGCAATTAATTCACATTTGTAAATAGTGATAAATAATTTGTTGATGACTTCACGAGGTCATGGTATGTAATGCAAAATAGGATTTTTGGCACATTTTCCATCTTCAACAAAACGACATAACACAGGAAATATTTAACGCCCAACCCAGAAAATCCCATATCTTCAGTATTTGAATACAGTAAAGTTTAGTGTGGTAAACTACGTTTAACAATTTCAACAAGTGTCAATGGATTCATGGAACGGAACATAAAATATGATAGTATTCTCTTGCATGTAAGTCACGTAAGCGAGCTTCGCATTTTTGTGAGGAAGCAGAAGTAAGAGAGAGAGTAGAAAAGCAAAATGTATGAAATTCAGCTTAAATGAATACTTTCATAACATAATTTAATGTTCCAATCAGATCATTTCTCTCCAATCGCGATCTATTTAGCCACAACAAATATGGTATTTCATACATCTGATACGCATTGACCACTTATTGGGTTGGGGGTTATTGATAATACTGCAATTTTGAACAGAGAAATATTATCGCAAGAAAATGACCCCGACGAACCATACCGAGACGAGACGTTCCAGCAGCATCCCTCAAAAAATATTTGGAATGATCAAAGCAACCTGTTTGTTGAATATGCTGTGAATAAACCTTTATACAATACAGCTGTGCCATGAACAAACCATGATTGACGATTGATGGATTGATATGATTATGCCGTGCGATGGATTTTGTTAGGATATTACCTTTAAACTTTGATGCATGCTTTTGTGTAAATTGCTGAATCACAATAAAATGATGACTATCTCTCTCCAATCCGCATGGCTTCGGTACAATAGACTTCGCTACAAGAGCCCATCAATGAGTCAAATTGTCACCCCAGTGGACTTCAGACTCTCATCATCTTCTTCTCATTGCATGCAAATATATTTCATGACTTATTCGATGTCAATTAAATTAGGCACGCCGGTTCGTAGTGCGCGAGTACAATTGCAAACTCACAAGCAATCGTTGTTTCATTGACGTCTACGTCCTGTGTCTGCTACTTGGTTAACTTATGTGTCATATCGCTTCACTCGTTTCTACTTAATCTTATCATGTTACGTTATTATCAATTGCAAACCTCAAAAACCGCACTGCTCATTCGATTACATTATTT
This sequence comes from Sinodicranocentrus sp. ZH6, assembly GCA_027743935.1. Lineage (NCBI taxonomy): Eukaryota > Metazoa > Arthropoda > Collembola > Entomobryomorpha > Entomobryidae > Sinodicranocentrus > Sinodicranocentrus sp. ZH6. Next base: position 57,570 of record JAHZNA010002538.1, read on the forward strand.
GTTTTTGCTTATCAATGTATTTCCTGAATTTTACGTAAACGGTACAAAACAGGTGTCTGCTGTTCGTCGCAGTTTGATTTATCAAATCATGTACTTGACATTTGCCAAAATGATGTCATGTCTTTTGGTTTTCTGCGTGCCATATTGTATCTTTCAGACCTTTTTCCAAACATGAACAGAGAAACCAGAAAGAAAATTTTCATAAAAGCACACATTAATGTTTTCCAATC
>JAHZNA010002539.1:0-14558 GCA_027743935.1 Sinodicranocentrus sp. ZH6
TGGGATCTATAATACATAATGAAGGTTCAGTGAAAATTTCATTAAATTCCATGTTGACTGGAAGTTGTAGGAGGGACCCATAGCTTAAATCCACCAATTTTATTTAATCTGATGATGATGATGATGATGATGATAATATAATCCACTGTAACCGTGATGTATTCTTCGAATATACACATTAATAGCCCTTCCATGGTCATTCTTATTTCTTATTATTAAAAGATGAATGTCATGACACATGCGATGCATGGAATATGAAACCTCATTAAAAGAACAGTCATGAAATTAATTAAATTCCCTTTTGCTGTTACATACTACTTGACTAGACAACATAAGGGTAAGATTGGAACGCTTTACTGTCTCAACAATACAATCGTATCAACAACTGCTTAAATTTACTATCTGCCATGACATGCTCCATTTTATAAATACCTGTGCCTCAATTTATCTTGCTTTCATGAAGTTCATAAATGAAACTGAACAAAAATTAAAACTCTTTAATCAACGAGAGTTTAGAAATTGGTGGTTACGCGTTTGTCTGTAAATTATCGAATTTCTCAGCATCCCCATAAAATTTGTTACCGATAACATTTGCACTTACCATTACCCCGCCGGTTATCTTTAAAATAATGACAGCACGTTTATAAGCCTATCTTATGGATACTTTGTCGATAAACATTATTGCTACTTGACTTGCCAGTAGTTATGGCTAGACTTGGGGTGATATGTATTTTTCAACGTGACTGGAAGGCCGAAAGATTGCGAAAGAATTGTTCAATAAATTGGAGCTACATCTAACGCTGTAATTGTAATAGCTAATCCAGTGTCAATGATAAAGTATATGCTATGAAATCACGCGCCGGACTTGGAATCAACATGTATGGATTTATATCTCAATTGATTTTGATAATGTTGAAAAGTTTAAGGCTTAAGTCATAGAGGTGCTTGCTTACCTTTCATTTGGTAGCTGTTCACGGAATGATCAATTTTTAAGCGTCAGGTAATTCAGAGCATTTTTTGTAGCTAATGCTCAGGTCACAGAACTGGAACTCAACCTTACATTTCAATTGAATTTATCTCTTTGATTGAAACTCTTCATATTTTGTGTAAAAAGTCACTTGATTCACTCGATAAAAAGTTCAAGGAATTTTCTTATTGCTTCTTATGAGAAATTTGCAAAGAGGAAACTTTTGCTTCACTATCTAGAATCACGGACGATTAAACACAGAATTGAAAAAGGGACTTTAATCACAACAATTTTCATTCATGCACTCGACTGCCTGTCTAGTGCCTGGTCGCTCATACCAGTCTCAGGAAATAATATCTGAGAATTTGTCAATGTGCTGCTGACAAGTCTTGTTGCATTAACAGTGTGCCGCAATCGTATGTAGTTAACTCAAGGTCAATTCTCTAAAACAACTCTATTCCACGTTGAATCCCTTTAGATATCCTGATGAAATTGTGTGGTCAGTGTCATAAACCTGAGACAGGTAAGAATTGCATAATAAATTTCAGTAACTTGCAAACGACGTATTCTTGCTCTTGCGTTCTTTGCTTTTTACCGTCTCTGATTATGAAATTCCTTGAAATACAATGCTAGGTCTAGGTTAGAAGGAAGTAAAACACAATCGACATTGAATTGTTATTAACATTAACAGCCAAATATAACCGTTCTCAACCTTCACTCAGAAATCTAGACCGAAAGATTTTGATGATTATTAAAATTTATTTAAGACTGGAATTTTTGCAGGTAATTACAAATTACAAAGTAGGACGCACAAATTTTGATGTGTTCATTCCAAGCTTTCACATTTCTTACTGATCTCATACCAAAAGAATACCTTGTAAAGTTGTAACTTTGGGTTAGGAACAAGCTTGTTAATCACTAATCACTCCTCCATGTGTGTATATTTATGTTAAACTAATGAACAGTTTGATTAAAGTGTTATCTCGATCATGGTTGAAAAATGTATAGCTTTTTATATGCATAACGATGACCCTGTTTGTATTTATGACCTTTTTGATATGAATCTCCCACATACAATAGTTTACATATGCTACTACTAACAGAACGAACTACAAGAGATGATAAGGTTCTTGACGAAAATCATACAATATATTATTGCAGGAGTCTTCGTATATGCGTGTCTGTCCTGGACCTATTTAGTTTATTAGAGTTTTGCTTGGAGAGATGTTTGATATTTGATATACTTGATATTTGATTTCGTTGATTAGTTAAATGATTTGAAATGTTCTTAACTGAAATAACTTAAAACTGATTTAATTAGGGATTTGGGCGATTAGTTTTTTAGTTTAAGGAGAGTTGTAAATAGAAGACGGAATCTGGATATAAAACTCACTGATTCGTTTAGTTGAACAGTTTAAAGATTTAGAGAGTCGTGTAATAGTCTAAAACTAAACATCAAAACTTAATGTTTAGCTAGTTTGATATTTTTAAAATTTGGAGAGTCGCACTAAAGACTTTTCGACTCTTTTAAGCGCTGTTGTGCAAGTAGCGCTCAACCGACCTTCTAGTTTATGGGCTGGACTCGCATTGTATCCAGTTAAGTATGAATTATAAAATGAAAAGCTTGCACTTAACTAAATCAACCCAGAATGAATACCTAGTAGCACACTTCATTCAGACGACCTCTCCGATGCTGCATATTTTACAATACCTGTTGCAGACAGAACTTGGTTCGCTCAGTTTCTTCATTTTATACGCATGTATAAATTCTCATTTGAAAGAAAATTGTTTGTTGTTCAGCCGGAACTCCAATCCAAGGTTTCTGTCTTTGTCCAAGCAGAACGGTTAATATAATATGAATATGTATGTGTGAACATCTTATTGTAAATGGTTTCAGAAAAGTTCCTTTTTGTTGGCCATGAATGATGAAGTTCAAGGTATCCACAATCCTAAATGTTTCTTTGTGTATCATGCACTACGCGCACTTATTCATCATAATCATCATTATCTAGACTTAAATGCGCTTGCAAGCTCTTTAACCCTGCCCAGATTGTCTGCAGTACCGCAGTACGAGTTTAGAATAAGATTGTAAATTAATTAATCTAAAATGCATATTAAATTTGTATAAATACAAAAGATCTGACAGCCCATACATCGTGAAAGGCAGTCACAATATCGGACAAATCAGTTTAAATTTGTACAGATTGTTTTATAACAAAACTGAACTATATAGACAATTCAATTAAAGACGTATGAGACGCTTCGTGGATGACCTATGATTTGCTAACAAATACTTTCAATTCGAAAATGCATTTTTTCCATGCAACTAGCTATATGTACAATTCACCTTAATCGTGAGTGGAATTTGCCCTTCATGGTGCGGTGACACATCAGATGCGACGATAAGTGCAGGCATGCACATACATAACATGAGTTATTTATGCTGTATAGATTTCATTAAAAGTAATGGTTATATAGTATGCATCATGTGACTTTGAATACACATCTTACCTCGATCAAGCTTGTATGGGAGCAGACAAAATGTAAATCTTCAAGTGATTGCATGGAGCTATGTATAGAAGGCTCATAGTCAGCGTCAGACAGTTAGTATCATCTTCTGTATATGACAAGTAGTATTGCAATTTTGAAGTCGAAACTTGTATTCAAGTCATGCTTCATTAAATCAAATGAATTCAGCAAAATCATGCTGAATTCTTCTCATGCTGATTTAATTATAAAACCAAGGAAGCTATACGAGTACACAAAGATCAACCGAGACTTACAGTTTTACGCATGGGTGAGTATAGCCGGAGTTCACTCATGGACGATCGGAGATGAAAACTGCAATCTCAATTTGCAACGAATGCCAAGTATGATAAGTTTAACTGTCGCTTTCATATCAGTTTCCTTTAATGCAACAATTAATTCTTGACTGCCATAATGAGCAAATAATGCTATAATGTTAATGTTAATGTTAATGCTAGAATAAATGTCAACAAGGCTATCTAACAAAAGCCCCTAAACTTCTGTGAAATGAGATGAGATGTAATGAAAAACTATGTCAAGAAAACTTACATTTCAATACACTTGTAAATCATGTAGGCCCAATAAATTGTTAATAGGTGTGTGCATTTGTGGCAAATGCGCCAAAAACGGCCTTATAGCTTCACTACTAATTGTAAATGAGCACTTTTACAACAATCAATGAGAAAAGTGCAAGTGTTACCTAACTAGGAATAAGCTGGCAAAATTGGTTCTAGAACTCTAGAATAACACACACAATGCCAAAATGCAATTAATGCAATCTTATTATGAATAGATTAAGGAAGATGACAACGTCCAAGTGTGTACTTGAAGAGATATTTTATAAAAAGGTACTGCACGTGATTTGTTACTATTTTGGAGTTTAAAACTGAAATGACTTCGGTGAAGATAACAAAACAAAATTAGCCTATTTATGCGAACACGAGCGCACGACATATTATTAATATAATGTTGTTTGTTGGTCATCAAACATATAGTTATCCTTGCTCACTTTTGTATACCTGTTTAGCCCAATAATGAAAGTGTTAATAAGGACGTGACATGCTACACATTTTTGACTTGGCTTCTCAGATGCTATATGTTTCCTTGTGAGTAATGAGGTGAGTAGGTGAGAGGGCAAAACAACTTTCAACTTTATGTGCTACACCGTTAGATTGTCAATCTAGAAAAATTATTTCGTGCAAGATTGTATTTTTATACTTTGTTTACGGCTAACTTTACTTCACGGAAATGAATAAGCATTTTTGTGAAATAAAACACGAAATCACATTTTACGCTTTTATACCGAGCAAATTAAATTCAAGGAGTCTAGAATGTGTTCCACACATAGACAAGCATAAAAAACAAGTGCAAATCCAGTCAATAACTGTCTGATTTGCAATAATACTCTTCACTTGCGATTTATAACAACTTATATTGCAGTGTTTTAACTGCATCACTGCACTGTCCTCGCCGTCTCGAATCTCGATGCTGTTAAAATATATCACTAACACAGCCAATTCTAATCTTTTTCTGAAATCGGAAAACTTCACACTAAATACCATAGTTCATACCTATATTTGGTGGAATTCATCAGTTCAAATTCCAATCCCCACCAATCCAGTTTACGATAAGTTTTTTGGACTAATTTGCCATGGCTTGGTAAGAAATATTTTTTGCTACGTATGTTTATGATATAACTATGATTATTTTATGTAAGATTGTCATTATCCCTCATTCATACATGAATATTGTGCAACAACGCAACTAGGAACCTGTTTGATCTTGCCACGAACGCCAAAAACTAAAAAGAAATTGCGTGTTTGGAACTAATCACTAAATAATTATCTCCACACCAACAGCTAATTGAGCTAATAGCAACTTACTAGTAAAAGTCAGTATCAGCCAACTAGAAAACTATCACACTCACCTCACCTCACAATACAGCGCTTCGGGATTCTTGTGAGAACCAAAGCGCAACCACCTGCAAAATAAGACTTTTCATGCATTGTGTAGCGAAGCATTGAGTCCCATTTCTTCTTCATTTACAATTTACCAGAACACAATAGCACATCTTTGTTCACCTTACTTGCGTACATCTAGCTGCTCCTATTCTATTCTCTGCGGATGAATCTGATGGAATATAATATGGAATCAAGTTGTTGGATAAACATGGAGAGATAGGCACACATAGTTTAAAAGTAAATTAGAGGTATGGGATTCTTACGGAGTGCCGTTCGACCCTGTTCTGATTTTTTTTAAATGCATGGTTCGTATGCAGTTCAAGCTTAGCCTGGGCAATAGGATAGAAGTTTACAGCTATCCATTCTACTCACTATTGCTAGTTTCATGTTTTGTAGTTTGAAATTACATTAGAATGACGCTTGCAGAACTAAAGCTGGCAGATGAATATAATTAGCTTCTGTTTATTATAAGCAAAAGTGTAATGATGATTTCAACCTTGCTTGGTCCCAAAAGATACAACTCGGAAAATAACAGGAAATAATTGCTAGTCAATGCTATAAAACTTGTGCTTAATCATGGTCATCATTCCATCATTCGTGCACTAAGTACTGTCAACTGTGAAAAGAAAAATCAACAAATTATTGCGTCGTAAATAATCAGTTATGCTAGAAATATTGGTTTATGTATCTCCTTTTCCTTTGACAATCACAACACGCAAAATCTACACAGCTCTTGTAGGTATATACCATTTAGGTAATATCAAATATGTAGTTGTTACAATATCCATGTATTATCTATATAATTTGACGGAAGTATGCTGAATTACCATTTCGTGTAGAAAGAACAAAACCTGTCACCTGTCCGATAGACAAAAAATGTAAGGCACAACTGATACACGTTAAATTATATAGTCATGCTTGAATGTATGAATTTTTAAGTATGTATACGAGTGAAATTGTGAATTAGTTCATGTACAATTTCGTATACTTTAGATAGATCATTTTTAATTCAACTAGAATTAGACTACATCTGTCATTGCATAATTTATAAAATGAATCCCTGACTTATAAATTATGCAATGAAAATAATTAAGAGCTTTTACACAAAAAAATTTGATTTTTTTTATTTGGAAACACATTTTTTGCTTCAAATAGCTGAATGGCAAAATGAGTATAATTCATGCATTAAGTAGATAATAGACCTTGAAGAAAATGAATATGCCAAGAAGTAGGTATGCCTGGCTTATCTTGTAAACTTAATAATGATAGATATACCGAGAATAGTTTTATCCTCATCGCTGCAAAAAAACCATGAAAAAGCGTCCTTAGCGTTTACTTTTAACAATCTTACCATGAGACTTCTTATTCACTAATTGGCAAAAGAAAGTCTGAACATTGGCCAAAAATTGCTCATCTTTGTATTTTGTTCAAAATGGCCCATATAAAACTGAACTTCCCAACACACAGAAAAATAAAGATGTCCAGTTTTAATGTTCATTTATGTCACCGTTATTCCTATGGATTGCGAATATTCGATGCAAATAATACTTCGGTGTATGAATTCATGAATGACAACACATCTGTTCGATAGATTTGGCCAATTTATTCGAGATCGGACGTGGCAAAACTTAAGACTTTCAAAATAGGCGATAGGCTTTCAGAAAGCAAAATTATCTAAACTTTAGCAAACCACCTTAAATATACGTCAATATAACAGAGTTACATAAAATAACAACGAAGGAACTGAATCAAATACTTCGGGTGCTCATTCTTTCACTAAATGAGAATGACTAACAACGCATAAGTTACAAAAAATACAAAAACTCAAAATGTACATTTTGTGTTTTACAGGTACAAACAACAAATTTCATCGGTCTGTGAAGTGTGATGAACAGGAAATTAGCAAGTGAAAGACGATAATTCTATGCTGGGAAACTGATTTTAGATACAGCTTAATGTGTGACATATTAACGCTCCATGTGAATGTAAGTAGAACCGTGCATTCTGGTTCCTAAGATGTATTTAGATTATGTTACACACTACTTGAACAGAAACTTACAAACATACACTATATACGTTAGAGTTATTTATAACTAATAATATCAGCTGCACACCAGAGGTCAATAATACTTGATATCATCTCCATGTTTTAAAAATATACTGCACCAAATTATTTCACATCTCGGTCAATAAATCAACTGGAGAGACGATAATGGCAACGGGACATTGTAACACCGAATCATGGTGGGTTAACTTTCATATGATTCTGCCTCTCCAGTGGTACAATTAACTTCATGATCATCTCTGCATCGTTTCTTCCAATAATGCAGACGCTGCAAGCTCGAGATTCCAATTTGCACCGCACAATGCTTGTTCACATCTACTTCTTGCTCCTAAGCCCAGTCTGAAAATAAAACCAAACTTTCATGCTAAATAACTTCCAAGCCTACATACGTTACCCATTGAAAATTTTCATGTAATCTTACTTTTGTAACTGATCTACTTTGAGTGATTTCTCTGCAGTGACTACATCTCTGAATGACTGAATAGCTATTACAATCTCATCATGTGATGCACTAGGAACAGTAGAGCTAAGTAGTCTTATTGGATCCACATTTTGAGGTGTGGAAAATGTCAATCCCGAATCGTTGTGCTGCACATGACCATATGAAACTCGTGTTTGCTGAATATGATTCTGAGGGGCAGGTGGCGGCCGATAAGCGGGTAAAGTTCTTCCATTCTGAGAGTTTACAGAATTAACAGAATTACTTCTAACAAATGTAGGGGGTGGTGGTAAATGAAATGGACTAGTGTTCTGGGAATGACTCGCGGGCAAATTCTGGATAAATGCAGGTGGTTTCTGGATTCCTGTATGAACATTCTGTACATCAGCAAAATTATTCCAAACTTCGTCTCCACTGTCTAGTGTATTTAAACAAACTGATGAACGACTTCCCAAATTGTTCAATGTACCAGCCTGTTGTTGAATATTAACCGGTTTTCCGACTTCAGAATTCTTATTGATGCTATTACCAATGTTTAGCCCAGTAAATGTATCATCCAACCAGGAAAACGCTTCATCACGTTTTTTTAAAAGTTCAAGTGGTGGCTTCACAATTTTCTGAGGAGGTGGAATTTCTGATTTTATTTGAGATTCGTCCAAGTTAGATGAATTTAATGTATCGAATTCTTGGATAATACTTTCTGGGACTTTGTTGATCTCCTGCACCGCTGCGTGTGTATCGTTTACAGGAGTAGGAGATTGTTGGGGAACAACCGAGTAATACCTTGAAGATGTCGGAGGAGTAATGATGCTTGAAGTGTCAAATGGGTCTGGCGACGAACACCCGTTGTGCACTGAATCAGTCTCAGAATATTGTGACCAGTCAGCAGAATCAGCAACTGATGGAGCAAATCCATAAAGCGTGGATTGTGTATCGGCCTGTGACTGCATATATCGATCAGTGTTTTGTTGAAAATCACTGCTTTGATGATTAATAGGATTATTCCCAGAAGATAAATTCGAATACAACTGAGGTGAATCGGGATCATTATTATGAAGGTTAACCAGTAAAGAAACTGGGGGTGGACGAGGGGGAGCCGATCCTAAAAGATGCAAGAACAATTATTATTAATTATCACTATTATTATGTATCGTCTTTAAATTTCATCCTGTACATCCATGTATTACTATACGTATTACTTACCTCGTTTGCTATTTGCTTTGGAAGATCCAGCTAAAGGCTGCGGAAGATTATAATAGGCAGAAGGCTGGCCGTTAGTTTTTGAAGCTGATTTTAGATCTTCTGACAAATCTATTAGAACTCCTTCGCCATTTCCCGACTTCACTGCTTTTGCGCTGGATAATTTAGGTACAGGAGTAGATTCGCCGTCAGTAAATGACTCGTTTTTAAATTTCGAATAACTATATTGCTGCTGAATTTGCTGAGATTTTTGTATAGATCTAATCGGAGGTATACTGCTAGTGAGTGGATTACCTGAAGTTAGTAAAATTTACACGATTATTAACCAACAAGCTTTATAAAGTATTGGGTTATACAGGAGTGCAATGAAAACGTACGTTTAGAGCGATCACGAAGATGAACAGAATTATTTTCATCTCCATCTTCCATGATACCAGAGCATCCAATGATAATTTTGCTGCTTCTCCTTCTTCATGAAACGCTTGATTGGCTTCCATTATACACGGAAAATTTTCAGAAAGATATGCTCTAAGCGCAGGGAAAGTTGGTCTGTCGGAAGGCTCTTTAGCCCAACTCTGTTTCATCAAACAATAAAGCATATCAATTTCTGTCAATTTAAACCATTTCGCTTTCGCTACAGACAATGTATGATCGTACTTGCAACATAATTTGATACAAAGATGATGGGCATGCGTCAGGTTGATGCAGACGCTCCCCTTCTTTGTCAATCTTTTGTAGAATTTGAGCCCCATTTAAGTCAATCCAAGGTTCTTCGCCGAAAGTTAGAATCTCCCATAACGTAACGGCAAACATCCATGTATCTAACGAAATGATTATAATGTAAATAAAAATCAGTCTTGGTGATCCAGGCTAAGTCTATAGCTAAATATTTAAACATTTTTAGAAAAGTAAACCAACCAGAAGCGTGTGAAAATTGACGCGCTTTCAGACTCTCAGGAGCACACCATGGAAAGGGAACCTTTTGCCTTTCAGTCATCACATAACAATCGTGTTCTTGAGGTAAAGCTCTCATTAGTCCAAAATCCCCTATCTTAACCTCTCTCATTGACGCCAACAAAACATTTCTGCATGCAAGGTCCCTATGAATACATCTCTGAGATTCCAAATACGTCATGCCTGACGACACTTGAATAGCCCACCTCCACATATCTGCAAGAAGAATTATTACAGTAAGTTGACTGTAAGTATTTTCAAAATCAAACTTTTAAATACAAACAGCTAAAAACTTTATTACCTAGGATGGACACATGACTGCACTGCTTTCTTAAATAATCCAATAAGCTTCCCAACTCAGCCAGTTCCGTAACCATCATCAATGGGTTATTTAGTACAACTCCGTGCAGTCTATAATGGTCACAACAATGAAAAATTCAGAACAATAGTTATAATCGTAAGTTGCTACTTTTATTGTGTATAGCTACTGTATATGCTACCTAATAAGATTAGGATGATCCAACTGGTGCATAGACTGAACTTCTTTAACAAAATCCTGTAAAACACCAGGCAAATGGAGAGCATCCTGTTTCAGTACTTTTACTGCTACTGAAATAGATGGACCAACAGGAGTTTTCCAAATCCCTTTCAAAACAACTCCAAATGAACCATCGCCAAGTTTGTGTCCTAACTCAAGATCCTACAAATAACAACACATCGTATGATATTGAATTGAAATATTACTTTGTATGTTATCGTAATCGTATAGTAAACACTTGTATCGATTTGATTCAACATTTACAATTACAAATTACTAAGTATATGCACCTTTTCTTGGATAAGGCATGTTAACCCTCCACCTGGTTGAAATTCTAAGTTTGTGATATTCTTCTTTTTGAAGGATCCTGACCCACTGCTACCAGAACCAGTTGCTTTTGGCAATTTAGACTGACTAATTGACGATGGCAGAATTTTGTTGACTAAATTTTTGCTTTTCAGTTTCATTTTACGTTTCTTTACAGATTCCAGCAACCTTCTTGCTCCAGGTTTTCCCATTCCGATGTTTTCAAGATCTTCGATGGTAACATAATCAAAATGTGACATCCGCGTGACCTGAATACAAATATAATGATTCATAATTCAGATTCATGAGATTGTTGTGATGGGTGTGAGGCAAAACCTACTTTGGGCGTAAAACCAAGAGTGTAACAATTTTTTCTTAGGGTGTTACAACAATACAACATCCTTACACAAAAATGCTATGAATTTTTGTTCCCACCAAGAGCACACAAAAGGCAAATGATTGTTAACCAATGTCGGCTTATTCAGGTGGGGTATTTATTCTTAAAATTATAGTTTTTTGTTGCTCACAAACACTAGAATTCTGGAAATATTTTATGATTAATGTATAAAATTACCTGCAGCTCATCCCGGATCCGGACAAAAAAGTGTTCTAGTTGTGTATCTTTCAAAATTAGAATGAGCCATTCTGATCCTTCGTCATCTGACATTGCTAGACACAGGCTATGAAAATTTTTATGTTACTACACTTGTGTAAAACCACGCAGTAGACCTGCTAGCCGCACCGTTGTAAATGGATGTCCAAAATTAAACATAGGCACTGCAAAACATAAGCAAAATTTAAAATTATTTATTTACTGTCTACAGATAAATTTCAACAAGAAAAGTAAAGTTCGTTAAGTTTTAAATAAAGACAATTCATGAATTATGAACTCTTTTTTAAAAATATGTAACAATTTATTCTTAGGATGGTACAATAGATATGTAACACCCCTACACAAAATTGCTATGAATTATTGTTCCCACCATGAGCACACAAAAGGTAAATGGATATTGACCAATGTCGGCTTATTCAGGTGGGGTGCAAAAAAGGGCTCTGAATATTTTTTTCCACAAGTGACAACATTTTAAGTTGTAAAGTTCTTCTGAACATACAACATACATTTTTTAAACGTGACAGGTTACATGCTTAAATATATTTACTCTATTCCAAATCCAAAATCGTTTGATTGAATTGATTGGGCTAGGGCTAGTCCAGTCACCTCCCTGTTCAATCTGATCAGACTCTCACAACAACGGACAACTAATCTAATCGTTGACAGTCAACAGTGAATGACATTTACTACAATCTTTACATAACCTGTCTGTGCTTTTGAGTTTTAAAACTGTTATAATTCCGTAATACTATCGTAGTATTTGCATTTTAACCTTCATGTTCTAGTTCTAGCAAATATTAGTATCTTATCATTATCAACACACCTAATCTTAAGCTTTATCCGGAAACTACATAACGATCTGATAAAGCATCCTATACCAATTTATTCATTATAACTTACAATTACGTTAAGCTTATCTTTCATCTTTGGGTGCACAAAGTGCACATACAAATACTGAATACAACATATATTTATTTGACATACCAACTGGTTGTGAATACCTCACAGTGCAGTGCACATGCTTCGTTAATTGACTTCGTGTGCTGAAGTCTGTAGTTATAAATAAAACTAACGTACACATTATATAAAACGTGTGGTCTTTAATTGAAGGTACGAACATCGTAGTGTAAGGGATATACCCGAACCTACATCGTTGGTGCAGTAAGTTAGTTAAATCTAGTATGCGTTTAAACTGATTCATTGTACCCACTTTTGAGAAATAATTGAACTGTATAAATAATCTAAACGCATTCAAAACCACAGTAAAAGTAGAATTACACGTTGTTCCTAAAAGACGCCCCTAGTATAGGTATACACCACGCTTTCCTAGTTTGTTTGTACTCTCATAAATGGTACCAAAAAATGTACAAACTTCAGCTCCTCAAGAACGTGACTGCACTTTATGTACGATATGTGCAGTGTTGAGTGTGCTATAATTCGAGAAACAACGAAACACACATTTATCACTCACGCACGATAACCTCTTATAATGCATTACCTACAATGCAATGCTGCATTATATAGGTACTTAACTATAAGGCGTCTTTTGTTGGAGTGTATGATCTAATACGTCAAACAAAAAACTGATAAGAGGAGCACAGATTACACACAAAAAGATTACACAAATCTTTAAATGAAACTTTCATTTCCTATTGCATTTCTTATCCTTAATCCTTTACTACAAAAAGGAGTACTTTCCCTTGGTATCTGTAAAGTAAGTAAAATGACTAATGATGACAATAAGACCGTTCATTCGACAACGTCCCTTTGAGAAGTTTACAGTGGTTATAGTTATAAACAATTCGACTTTCAACTTTATGGAGATGGATGAGATTTCTTAAAGTGTACAATGATGGTTCAGGTAAAAATACAAAAAAAGTGATATTCCTACCGTGTGGAGGGGAGGAACTCTGAAATCTGTAAATTCTACTTTTAGCACCTTTTTAGATTGTATAAGTACTATATGTATTTGTTTGAATCATTTAGAGTTCAAGCGATGAAGTAAAATGACTAATGATGACAATAAGACCGTTCATTCGACAACGTCCCTTTGAGAAGTTTACAGTGCTTATAAACAATTCGACTTTCAACTTTATGGAGATGGATGAGATTTCTTAAAGTGTACAATGATGGTTCAGTTCAGGTAAAAATACAAAAAAAAATTATATTCCTACCGTGTGGAGGGGAGGAACTCTGAAATCTGTAAATTCTACTTTTAGCACCTTTTTAGATTGTTTGTATAAGTACTATATGTATTTGTTTGAATCATTTAGAGTTCAAGCGATGCACACATAGCACACTTACAATATGTGTATAAGATAAGACAGCTCGAGCTCACTGCTCAGTTCAGCAAACTGGCACAGAGCGTTAAATTCTGCGAAGTCTCTACATAATATTCTAATTTTTAGGCCGTCGTCGTACGTAGTCTTTCCTTTCCTAGTAGTTATTTGCCTCTGCCTCTAACTTGAAAGATCTATACGAAGTTATTTTCCTGCTAATACCAGGAATTTCCCTGGCGTGATGAAATGATCGTGAGAGTGGAGAGTCATGACATTAGTATTGATTCTCACATTTTACTAAATGAAAAGAATGCCTATTTTTAACAAATTAACATACTAGCAGACTAGCAGCCCCGCAGATAAAGGTAAACTGAGAGAATGATCTTTTCCTTCATTCCCAATATATCTAAACAGAAACACACTCAACCGTAAATTGGAACAAGGGAAGGACGAATTAAGAAGATATAGCCGCTCATCAGGCTTCATTTTTATGCATTCATGCAAAACTGAAAACATCCAGACCACGAGCAATTAGACTGACGGATGCGATGAGTAGCGTAAGTACCTACAACGATCACAACTCAACTGGCTATATGATTGTGTACCATTTGGGCCAAAGCTTTATTAAAATTATGGAAAACATCCATCACGTCGTCACTATCAGTGCTTGGCTTACGCTTGTCCTGCTTTTGCTAAACAAAGTTAAAGTT